>PVIJ01021457.1:0-18436 GCA_004024925.1 Scalopus aquaticus | reverse complement strand
GATCTGTCTAATAGAGAAAGTGGGGTGTTGAGATCTCCTACTATGTATGTATTTTCTTTAATGTCTGTTTTCAGGGATGATAATAATTGTCTGATATATTTTGGTGCTCCTTCATTTGGGGAGTATATGTTGATGATTGTTATATCCTCCTGTTTTATTGTTCCCTTTATCATGATGTAGTGGCCAGCTTTGTCTTTTTATACCTTCTTAAGTTTGAAGTCTATTTTATCTGATATAAGTATAGCTGTTCCTGCCTTCTTTCTTGGTCCATTTGCTTGTAGGATTGTTTTCCATCCTTTAACTATTAATCTCTGATTATCTTTTTGAATTAAATGTGTTTCTTGTAGACAGCAGAAGTTTGGGTTCTGTTTTTTGATCCATCTTGCTATGATGTGTCTTTTAATTGGTGTGCTTAGTCCATTTACATTTAGTGTTAATATTGATATACTGTCATCCATATTTTTGTTATCCATATGTTTGTTTGTTTGTTTGTTTACTCTTTTGTGGTTCTACTTCTTACCTTATTCTGTGTTCCCTGGTCTTTCTTCTGTTGGTTTTGTCTTCATGACTTCTTCTAGTATTCTTTGGAGTGGGGGTTTGGTAGTGATGAATTTCTGTAGTTTCTGTTTGTCGGAAAAGGTCCATGTTTTTTCTTCATAAAGGAATGAGAGCTTTGCAGGGTAGAGTATTCTTGGTTGACATTTTTTGGCATGTAGTGTGTTATATATGTTCCTCCAATCTCTTCTTGCCTGTAGTGTTTCTTCAGAGAAATCTGATGTCAGTCTGATTGGCTTTCCTTTATAGGTTATTTGTTTCTTTGCCCTCATCATTTTCAATATATTTTCCTTGTCTTGAATTCTCGATAGTTTTACTATCATACGTCTTGCAGTTTTTTTTCTTTCGTTGTAATAATATGAAGATCGTCTGGCTTCCTGTATGTCAATTTTTGTTTCCTTTTTCATGTTTGTAATATAATAAACATTACCTTAAATATTTTTAATACTATATTAAGAGTATATCCACAATATCTGGTACGTTGGGCCAAGTTATATAAGAAATAAAGGGGAAGTAGCAAGTCGAGGAAGTACTTATTCCTGTGGCATTAAAGCGTAAACCTTAATGTATGAGTCTGATTTGATAGTGGTGATTTATGGCAATCATTTAATGCATTGCAGCTGAGATTTCTTTTCTGCATCTTATTTTATACTGGATGAGTTTCTTTAATACTTTGAAATAAACTAGCAAGAGAGATAACTGATTTCCTCTACATGTCAATCCTACCATGATCAATTGGGAATATATTGGCTTAATAGTCATAATGGAGTTTAGCAAGAAAGAAACAAACTAAAAAAAGATTATCAGTTGTTTTCACCCCTTTCTCTTTCCTTAATCTTGGGAAAGAATTTACACACAGCAAGCATACTCTGTTCTTCCTTAGTCCTCCTCATTTCAAGGGTTACAAGGATCTCCCTTGATATGAGAAGCCTGAATGCCCCATTACCTTCCCTAACTCAGTAGGCAATTTAGTTCTGGGATATAAAATCCCATATGGAAATTTCCATGGCAACCATTCAAACATCAGTTATATTGGTAACAGAATAATGGTTAAGCCATTTTTTTCTCTTGTAAATGACTCAGAAACTATTGATTTTTTTTTAACTGGAATCCAAAAAGAATGATTTACAGCATCATATAGATACTAGAGCTATAGGTAATCTATCTATGGTCATAGACTGGTACTAGAAGAGAACAGAATCCTTAAAAAATAGAATATTGAATGAATTAATTTCTTAAACTGCAATTGGCAAACTTTGTGGATCAAATTGATCTCATTCTATATTTAAAGAAAATAAAATTTTATTAAAATACAATAACATTTATTTAGTATCATCTATAGTTGTGTGCATGCTGCTACAATAGGGGTTGTTGCAATTGAATAGCTGTGACAGAGACTACATAAACCTTCAAACCTAAAATATTTGCTGTATGGTGCTTTATTGAACTTTTTGTTGTTGTAGATGATCAAATTTTTTTAGGAGATAGGACAATGAGGTTTAATGAAATGATACTTCAAACACTGTGTTTTAAAAATATTTCTCTCGTTGAAATCTGGAGTTTCCAGAAGTGTTGAAATTGTACTTATTTCTCACCATCTGTAAGTTAAAACATAACCTTGTTATTAGGCTTAGTATGTCCTTAAGGAGTAGCCTCTCATTCTTTAATTCACATTGGAAAGAGACTAGGTATGAAAATACATGAAATGGATTTAATACAGATAAATAAAGACCCACACATTGATCTTTGAGTTTTACTTCCCTTGATTTTGGAAGGTCGATGTCTGGTTTCTGAAAGGGAGGTGCTGAGAAGGCATATTTTATATAGAAGCTGCTCAAAAAAGATGTGTTAGCAAGGTCTATGACACTTTATAAAATTAAATTTTGGGAAATCAGATTACCAAAAATTATCTAATCCACACATATTTCCTAGATATCCACATTATTTACAAATATCTGTGTGTATGTTGTAAATATATTCAATCTATAAGTGGGTATTTTCTGAACTAACATTTTTAGATTAAAAAAAATACTCCACAGTGTCAGAGACTTAATGAAATAACATTTTACTTCTATTTACTTGTAACAGTTTGATGTAAATTGAGATTTTTCTATCCATGGGTCCTTCTAGATGACCAGAGACCAAAGGAAATGAGAAAGGGTGAGCAAGTGTATCTCAGGGAGCTGCTGTTTCGCTATAACATAGTAGATGGTTCGAATTGTATGTAGATCTTTATTTCCTTACAAAAAGGGAAATTACAGTTTCCAAAACTGAATCATATAGTTTGTCAAGAAACTCATGAAGCCATTTTGGTAAAAGAAGAGACAAACCTAAGGAGACAAATTTTTTTTTTTTTTTTTTTTTTTAGCGTTATTACTTACTTATTTACTTATGCACAAAAGAACTAGAGTGTAGGCCAGGCCAGAGGTGCAGAGGTTGAGAGGATTCACCAGAGACAGAGTTGAGAGTAGGACAGGCAGATTTACTGAAATAAACTGCTAAGGGACCCAGTGGCCAAGACAGGAGAGGTCTGCTGCACCATATATGGGTTAGCTCCCTGGTGAGGGGTTGAATTCAAGCGCAGTGGCTGGCAATAGCTTGATAGTGCTGAGACTTTAACCCCTGCACACCAGGGAGGACCCTAAGTAGGTGAATCTTGAGAATGAGAAATGAGATTCTGAGGGCAAGTCAAATTCTCTTTCTTATGTCATTTTTCCATTATCAACTTTAATATATTTGGCTTCATTTTATTAATTAAGGCAGCAATTTCCTTGAATGGACCAACATAAAATTATATGTAATAAATGAGCTCAAGTACCAGTGAGTCAGTAAATGTGTATCACTTCCTGACTTCTGGTGAGTGGCACAAATATTCGATAAAATGAATACTCCTGAGTAAAAATAAAATAAATTAACACAGAAAACAGACTTTTATATTCAAATGTAATTTCCTCAAATATCAATGCATTTTCAATATATTTTTTTAATTACTGACCTAGAATTTATAGCTTGTGTGTTCCTTCATGATAAGTTAGCTTTTTAATAGAGAAAACAAAAACTAGGTAAATACAGCGGTTTGTCCAAAGTCATATAGTAAAAGAAGATACTGTCTTTTAGTTACATTTTCATAGCATTTGTTCTATATTTTGTCTATCATATAGTACCATATAAAATTACATAGTATTGTGTCTGTAGAATTAGAACAGAAAATTTTATAGACTCACAGTATAGGTCAAAGTGCTGCATACACCAAAAAGTATTTTCTTCTTTGGAGTATATGTATGTTTCTGTGAATTTTGTTTGTTTGTTTTGGAAGTGGAGAAAATTTTCCTTTTTTTATTCCAAAAATAGATATAAGAATTTCACCTACAATTCCCTGGAAGAAAGTAAGCCAAATCTGATAGATTTATGCCTGTACTCTGTATGACTGGGTCAGACAAAGTTAATTAAACACACTCAAGTCCCCCAAGTTGGAAAGTATTTTTGGATGAAGTTCAGAGAAAAGTCCCTGAAGTTAGCATGGAACTAGCCCCAATTCCTCATGCTAGCCAATACAAATATTATTATTGATGCCATTAATCAGTTACAGTTTTTGACTCAGTGACCTTCTAAAGGCAATATATTGCTACAATGATGTGTGAAGTCTTTCCTTTTATTTTCTCAAATGTATTTGAAATTAATTAATTCTAACTCTTTAATATATATTTTGTAAAATCATTGTAGAAACACTTTGTTATTTTTTCTAAACCTTTCTAATTTTTCATACTCATTTAACTTCTATTTTATTTACTTCTAGAAAACAGTCTGTAATAGATTGATTTACTTTCTCATCTGGTACTGACCTTTTAAGGATTCTGCCAAATTAAATACAGTGCATTAGCACTGGTTTGTTTATATTTTTTAAGTTCAAGACTTTTAGAAGTATACACACACACACACACACACACACACACACACACGCACACACACACTAAGTCCTATCTGTCATAACCATAGCCCATTTTATAAAGACCTTCAACATTTTATTTTAATGTTCTTTTAGTATCAGAATGTAATTGGGAAAAAATCACGGAATTATTTCACCAACATTGTAATTTTTATATTATTTTGATGACAATACTAACTGTTCCTTCTTGCAAATGCCTATAATAAGACTTTTTAACTACTAGAAACCACTTAATAGTATCAGTCAATCTCACTTACTCACAATATACATCCTCCTTTAAATCAATTTGTGTAAACATCTGGATAAATTTTGAGTGGTTTCTCATGTTTTACATAGATAACATTTTTAGACAAGAAGATACAGAAACACGAAACTGCAGATTTGTACCACACAAGTAGCTAAGTTTATATCAAATGGCAGTGATACATGATCACTTTGAATTGCTTGAAATATTAAGTATAAAATACAAATAAATTATCAATTTGCACATACTTAAGGTTATCATATTTCAAATTGATACATACACATAGAGTAGTTTTCAATATTTTTTATAAATACGGTGCATACATCTTACACTTTATAATAAAGCAAACTTCAGATTTAAAGAATGGTAACTGTGATCAAAACAAGAGTTAACTTATGTTATTAAACCCTTTTATTTTATTAAGATTATTTGAAAAAAGAGAATTACATTATGTACATTCTTACTCAAAATATACTTTGTTGATTTATTTAATGAACTTCAGTGAAATTTTATTTACAATTACATTTATTGAGGTAGCATTGATTTACAATACTGGAAATTATTTATATGTATAGAGCTTTTTAGATGTATCTTACTATAACACACCCAGTGCCAAATGCCAATAATTGCTCACCATAGTCCATTGGGTCCCTTCACAGCCTGAACTCCCACTCTCATAGACTCAGCTCTGTAGTAAGATTTCTAACATTTCTTTGGTCTAGTACTGTCTATTGCTTTGCATTGTTTCTTATATTCCAAGTAAGAGTGAAGTAATTTGATAGTTGTCATTCTCCTTCTGACTTATTTGCTTAGCATACTATCTTCCAGTTTCATTCATGTTTTTCTAAATGGCATGATTTCTCTTCTTTATAAAAGAATACTACTTCATTGTAAATATAAAAGATAAATATATGAGAAAGGCATAAAAATTATCAAATCTATATATACACCTAACAAAAGAGTATTAAAATATATAAGGCAGCTATTAGCATACCTAAAAACAGACATTATAGACAATCCAACAGTCTCACTTTCACAAATGGGACAGATCAACCAGTTAGATAATCATAAGAAAACAATAACTTTAAATGAAGTATTAGGCCACATGAAAATACTAAACACATTTTGGGCACTACACCCAAAGATATGTAAATATTCTTCTCAAGTGCACATGGAATATTCTCTAGGATAAACCACATATCAAATCACAAAAAAAAAAAATCAATAAATTTATGAAGAATGAAATCATATCAAATAGCTTCTGTGATTACAACGGTCTTAACCAGAATCGATCACAAAGGGAGGGTAAGAAAAACTTCTAAGTGTAAACTGAGTAGCACATTACTACATGAATATAGGGTTAGTGAGAAAAAAAATAAAGGAAAATTGAAAGATACCTGGACAACAATTAAAATAAAGATAAGAGCTTCCAGAGCCTATGAGACAGCAAAAACAGTACTAAGTGGAAAGTATATAGCAATAGAAGTCTACATCAAGAAACAATAAGATGTCAACTAAATAATCTTATTTCTCACCTTAAGGAAATTAATTTTTAAAAAGTATAAAACCAAAATCCAGTAGAAATACACAATTAAAAATAGATAAATAAACAAAATATAAAAATAAATCCCAAAATATTTTTGAAAGCAAAAGTTGATTCTTTAAAATAAGAAATAGTTGACTCTGTAGCTAGGTTCAAAAGGAAAAAAAAAGGAAGAATAGTCTAATAACTATAATCACAAACAAATGAGGGTATTGGTGTTAGATTTATCAGGGATACAGAGATTATATATGATTAATATAAACATTTGTGTGTCACTAAATTGAATAATCTAGAAGAAATTAACAAATTATCAGAAACAAAACCCTCCAAGTTTAAATAGGGAAGAAACAGAAAACCTGCTGAGACCAATTACAATGAGTGAAACAGCTATCAAAAGTCTCCCAGAAACAAAAACAAAACAAAAAAACAAGACTGGGTTGTTTCACTGGTGAGTTTTACCAAACCTTCAAAAACAAACATCCTTCTCAAATTCCTCCAAAATTTAATGTTTCGAGGTAATGCCTCCAAATATATTTTATAAGTCTAACATTACTGTGATATCAACAGCAGACAAAGACACACAAAGAAAGAAAACTAAGTTATTTTCTGGGTTCAATCATGTTGTTGCAGATATTAAATATAGAGATATATTCATCTATAGCTATATATATAATAAATTATTCCATCCTAATTTTCTATTTACTATTCATTCACCACCATAAATTTAACATGTTTTGTCCATTTTTAGTTGTTGTGAATAACATTATAATGAATGTGGAATATAGACAGTTCTTTCATATTCAGATTTTTTTCATTCATATATGTGTACATTTATACACACACACACAAACACACAACAGTAGTTGTGTATGTATGTATGTATGATATATATATATATGTATATCTCCAGAAATTGGGTTGCTGGGTCACATTGTAGTCCTTTCTTAAAATTGTTGAGAAGCCTTTTTATTGTTTTCCATTTTGACATACAAATTTAAATTCCCACCAGCAATGTACATGCAGTCCCCTTTTTCACAACCTCTCAGTCTATGTTTGTTCTTTTTGATAGTAGTTATTCTAGCCTGTCTGAGGTAATATCTCCGGTGTGTTTTTATTTGCACTGTACTGATGATTCATAATGTTTAGCACATTTTTCATGTACCTGTTGACTATTTGCCTGTTTTGGAAAGATGTCTATTCAGGTTGTTTGCACATTTTCTTTAATCAATTTATTTTAATGCAATTGAATTATGTGAATTCTTTGTATGCTTTGGATAGATAACTTTTTTTACTACTGAGTTGTAGGTGTTGTATGTGTATACTTGTACATTTTGGAAATGAGTCTCTTTTCAAACATTAGTCCACAAATATATTCTCTTAATCTGTAGTTTGTCTTTTTCTCTGTTGATAATTCTCTTTGCTATACATATGTTTTTTAGTTTGATGTACTCCAATTTGTTTATTTGTATTTTTTGTCTGTGTTTTGGTTTCATATTGGAAAAAAAATCAAGGCCAAGACCAATAACAATGAGGTTTTCCCCATGATTATTATTTGTTTTATAATATCATAATTAACGCTAAGTCTTTGTCTTTTTTTTTTTTAAGATTTATTTATACAAGCTGGGGTACAGGCCAGAGGTGTGGGGCGGCGAAAGGGTTCACCAGAGACAGAGTGGGGAGCAGAACAGGCAGATCAGAAATACACTGCTGACGGGAGCAGCAGGCGAGGCAGGAGAGGTTTGCCGCACCATGTGGGAATCTCCCCGCTGGACGTCGAACTCGCATCCCGTGATGCCGACAGCCCCATAGCACAGCGCTCAACCGCTGCGCCACCAGGGAGGCCCAGCTTTGTAATTTTTTATAACTTATTTTAAGGGTCTTCAGTGTTTGAATATCCAGTTTTCCCAGCAACATTCATGTCATATTGTCCACTTGGATTTTTTTTTAATAAAGATTTATTTATTTATGCATACAAGCTGAGGTACAGACCAGAGGTGTGGGATGGAGAGAGGGTTCACCAGAGACAGAGTGGGGAGCAGAACAGGCAGATTGACAGAAATACACTGCTGAGGGGAGCATCTGTCAAAGCAGGAGAGGTCTGCCACGCCATGTGGGAATCTCCCTGGCCTGTCATCGAACTCGAGTCACCACTGCCAACAGCACCACAACACAGCGCTTAACCACTGCACCACCCGGGAGACCCCTGTCCACTTGGATATTTAAGGTATTATTTTCTTATATAATGATAGGCATTAAACAGAGTCCCAATCAAATAATGTAATTGACAACAAATCAAGGGGATATGTTTTTTATATTATTTATAAAAGGAATGTTTCAATGTAGATCACTATGTATTTATACAGCACTCTATACCTTGAGTAAAACACATAGTGTTTGAAGCTTCAAGTTAAAACTTTCAAAGATCTGAAAACAATAACTTTTTTTAACTTAGAATTCTCTGAAATTTCACTTAGCTCTGACTGTTAGCAGCAGGAATTTGAACATGTGCACTACTGCTTCTGACCTTTTATGTCAGAAGGAAGACATTTTTATAAATTTCAAATTTGGAGCTACAGTTAGATTCCCAAAAGACCATACTGATACCAGCCAAAACAAGGAATGTCTATGTAACCTATCTCAATTCCTTAATTTCCAGCAAGAAAGTGTTATATCTCTTCTCTTTGGAGAAGAAATAAAAAGTAATCCTCTTAACTGCTTTGCAGTCATAGATATTTTATCACAATGAAGGTATGCTAAACTCAGAGTATTATTTTTTCATATTTATATATTAATAGTTTATTGCTTGCCTCTATTTATCGCTATGTTAATATTTTTAAAAATAATTGCATGTTTTAATATTGTATACTTAGCCAGATGCAATAAGATAAACATGTACAGCAAAAAGCAAGTGATATTTTTATTGTACTCTTTTAATTTAACCTGAACATATTTGATCTTTAATATATGAACTCTCATTTTTTTTTTTGCAACTGTCTTCAGTGCAAGACATTTTTGCAGTTCTTTAATGTGCTATTTTGTATCAACATTTATTTTTATATACAAAGTTCACAAATTTATATATACAGTCCACAAATTTGCCAATTACGGACAAAATTATTTACTTATTATACCATATACCATCTATCATGTAATATCTCCCAATTTCTAGGCATATTTGTTCTTGATCTAGTTTTTGCTATTAGAAAACATGTAACCAAAAAAAACCCACAACTTTTTCTTTGAAGTTTATATTCACATTTAGACATGCAGATTAGAAATGAGAGAAAGAAAATAAAATTTCATGTTCATATTACTTCTCATTTTATGGACAAGTAACACAATTTAAAAAGCTTATTACCTTTGCTCCATACAACATAATGTTCACCAACACACCTGACCTTAGGACCCATGGGTACCTGGGCCAGTATTCTTTCTCTGTTGTAAACTTTAAGTGACATTACAACCTTAATAGTTTTAGGTTAATTCTAGATATACGTTTACTATAAAGTATCCTCAAATGTTTTCTATTCAAAAATTTCATTAAAATAGAAATGCTTGTTTCATCTTTATCATAAGTTTAGTAACTAAGGGTAGTTAAATAAAATGTATAATTTACTGTATCTTTCATATTTGTTTTCCTATAACTTCAAGGTTTATTTCAAGCTAAAATAAAACTTTTCAAACAAAACAAACTTTTATTTTGAAGTAACTGTAGAGTTCCAGATAAACATTAATATAATTTATAAGATACGCTAAACATTAGCTTCTAAAATCTGCTAATGCAGCATTTAAGCAAAAAAGATAGGTCAAGAAATTCAAAGTGATGACTGTGTACAATTGCTCATGCGAAACTATATTCCAAGTGGCCCGGTCACCACAGAAACAAGATATATATGTATACATAATACATACTTTCTAGATTTTATGCATTGAAACTTCCAAATTATATTAAGATTGTTTATATGTATTCTTATTTCTATTATAAGCACATATCAAATTGTATTCAAAGGGAGTTTAGAATCCATGAGGCATACTTGGATATCCAAGTGTGAGAAAAACACAGTCTGTTTTTTTAGGTCACTAATTTTTTTTTCCCAAAATCTTATTTGCTTTATTTAAATTAACTTTTTTTTAATATATACCATTAGGTTGGCAATATTTTTGGCACATTTTTTTAAGCTTTAAAATATATAGGGCACTGTGATTCCTCTTTTAAAATAGCCAGTCCAAATTATAACAAAATTTTAATAAAAATAAGTTATAGATTTTATAGAAAATGAGTGCTTTCATTCCAAACTGAGTTTTGTTTGTTTGTTTATAGGAGAAATATTTTTTAATTCCATGAATATTTTGTACACATCATAAAAATTATTAAAATATTATTTTTTGAGAAGTCCTGAATTCAAATATAATATCACATATGAAAATAATGACGTGTAAGAAAAATTACTGTTTATTATTTTAAAATAGTTTATTCTCCATAGAAAGAGCGGAAAGAGAAAATATTTGATTGACCCTCTAATCTGCCTCCCATGTTTCTCCAAACCCTAGTTCCTCCTCAGCTCTCCTTATCAGAACGCAAATCCTGTTTCTTTACTTATCAGTTGACCTGAACATGTAGAGGTGATATGCACAAAATCTTGACCCTTGAGCAACATAAATCGTGGTAAAAGGGGGCATGGTGGGTTTTCTTCTAAACAAATACAGTATCAATAAATATAATACATCATTATAAACATCTTATCTTTTCATTATAGTTTTCTTAAAAACATTTTTTTTCTCTAAAGAAATTATCACTAAAAAAAAAAGACATTTTACTGAATGGGCAAAAATATTTGTACATCATATATCTGACAATAGAGTGATATGTAAAATTCATGGAAAACTAAGACAGTTAAAAAAAATTCTAAACAAATAATGGACAGGAAAGATTACTGGAGATTTCCTTAACAAAGTTATAAAGATGGCCTACAGTTACATGATAAATATGTTTAACACCACTTATCATCAGGGAAATGCAAATCAAAAACCACAATGAAATGCCACATCATTCCTATAGTAATGGCCCATATCTACAAAAGCAAAACAACAAATAATGATGAGAGTATTGGAACAAGGAACATTCATAAACTGTTGTTGGGAATTTAGACTGGTCTAGCTGTTTTGGAGAACAATTTGGAGCTTCCTTGAATTATTAAAATAGATATACTATATAATCTAGCAATTTCACCCCTAGGTTTTTACCCAAATAATACAAAAACACTAACTCAAAGCTATATATGCAACTCTTCTGTTCATTGCAGTACTATTGACAATACCCAAATTATGGAAACAATATGTTCCCAGCAACAGATAGGGATTAAGTAGCTGTGCTATATATAGATACAAGGGAATACTATAAAGCTATAAAGAAGTGATTTATTTCTTTTAATAACAATGTGGATGAAACTGGAGAGAATTATGCTAAGGGAAATCAATCAGGAAGAGAAAGACAAATAACAAATGGTGGTTTTACTTATATGTGGAATGTAAGGAAACAAAAAACAAATATCAGACAAAACTAAACCCCTAGAAATCTGACTATAAAATTGAGGTTACTATGAGAACAGGGAAATAATGGAAAACAAAGTGTAGAAAGGGTCCAGGAATTTAGGTTGGTATATTAGGGGAGACTTAGTGGTGAATACAGCATGGTAACACACATCTGAAGAGGGGTTATGCTGCTCCTCTGGAGTTGTAAATGTGTAAATTGTTGTAACACAATATTATTTCAATAATAAAATAAAAGAAATAGACTTCTCTCAATAGAAAAAAAATTGTTTCTTTGGCATATTTTTTGTAAGTATAGAGTACAGAATATTACATACAAAATGTCTTAATCAACCCCATTTATGTTATAAGAAAGGTTTCTGACCAACAAAATGCTACTAGTAGTTATGTTTTGGTAATCAAATGCTATATCATGATTTTCAACTGTATATATTGGCACTCCTGACCCCTCCTTTGTTAAGGGTCCACTGTATCTTATTCTTTTCACCCATTTATTGAGCATTTTCATAATGTATTCTGTAACCCAGAATTGAGTTTGGTGAATGGGTTATAATGCATTTTTTAGGTGCTCTAGGTGTTATAGAAAAATTTGGGCATATAATGAATGCAAAGCCTAAAAATGCTAAAAATGGCACCTTCTACAAATGATTCAAAACCACACCGAAGAAGGCAACTAGTTTTGTCTGGAAAAATTTGAGACTCTTCATAGTGGAAATGAGTTCTTATAAATATTTAATATATGAAGTAAGGAAAGCTTCATCAGAGAAAATAACTGGAACAAAGGCAAAAACCTACATCTTTCATTTATGCTGTAAAATTATTAGGGGGAGTCAACAAGCAATAATGTATAATAATGTGTAATCATAAATTATCCATATGAATGAGTTAATCATGAAGACATGAGAATGACATTATAGTATAGTATCTTTGTAGCACTTTTGCAATTGAAGGGGTGAAAGGTAAGTTAAGTACAAGCAATTGACATCAGGTTGCTAAGGAAAGAATCAAGTTGTCTATTTGAAAATCTTATCTCTCTATATAAAAATGCATCAATCATATAAAAGAGGATTTTTTTAGACACTCAAGATAATTTAATACTCTTATTTTATCTGGTGATGTTTTGATTAAAATATATGTGCACAGAGATAGAGCACAAAGAAATTTAAAATAATACACTTAGAGGACTGGGAACTGGCTTTACAGCACTCTGCCCTTCACCTGCTATCATCTATTGTGTTAACTATTATTTGTGAGCACTTTGGCAGTCTCTAATCTCTCATCATCACTTCACATTTATGTGTTGAAGAATATAACTAGTCTTAAAATGCTCCTTTTCCATAAACTTCCACAATCATATTCCAAGTTTAAAAAAAATTGTTTTAGCAAGAGTAATTCTCAAACACAAAAGATAATTGGAATATAGATATTGGTATTTTATTTGACATATTGTTAGTACACTAGAAATGGACTTATTTTTCATTGTGTTATCTTTCTTTTTATTCACAAACGGAAACTATGCTCCATTGCCTTATATGGCATGACACGCTTTACTTCTGTGTAGAATTTCCTGGAAAATCTCTGTCGTGAATGGATCCTAGCTGTGAGATCTTTGATTCAAGCATAGTTATGGAAATTTTCCAACTCAGAAAGGAAAAGGGAAAGTGTCTGTAATTTAAGTATATTTATTTTATGGTTTAAAGTTCAACTGTCTCAAACTTTTATCCAGGATCATATGGTGTATTTTAATGCAACAAAATGTTCAACAAAACATGACATTTCCTTTAGTCAGACATGAGTTCTGCTTTAACTGAAATTAATAACTTTTGGTGCATAGCCTATATACTAAAGTTTTAAACAATTGCAAGGCAATTAGCTATACCTTTAGTCTATATTTTTATAGCTGCAAAATATATTAAAAACATTTTGATATATATATATAGAAAATATTTTGTTATATATGATACGAATATGTAGAGGATATCTTATCATTTATATATATATATATATATATATATACACACACACACACATATACATGGAGAAAGAGCGATTACTACTAGTTTTATTTCATTCAATTATATTAGAGAATAACTGATGTAAAAATTACAAATTGTTTAGCTAATATAATGTTGCCAAAGCTTTTGTGGAAAATATGATGTTTATATATATAAAGGATGGATCCAATAAGTTTAGTGTTAGTATATTAGCATAAAACTTCTTTTAGAAATAACCCCCTCAGGATCAAGTCATAGTGTGAAGCAAAACAAGAACTTTAGTGAAAAGCAGGAAAATTTCAACACAGGCTTCACAGTAAGCTCCTTTCTCTCATTCTCTCATTCTTATTCTCACTCACTTTGTATATAGCAATACTTAGAAAGTTTTTTCTTAAGAGTGTTATTTCCTTCTATCAGTATTTTGCACTAAACTTCAGCTCTTAAGTAGAAAAGTAGAAGCTGAAAGAGTGTATGAGATAAACTTATATACACTTAATTATTTACACTTAGCAAAATATGTAACAAAGATACCTAAATAGCTGGTATGTTTATATCTAAGTCTGTGTTTACGTGTGTATATGTGTGTATGTGTATATATGTATGTGTGAATGTCTTTATACAGATATGTCAAAGTATCTGCATATCCATATTTGTATTGACCTATTGAGTCAAAATACAAGTCAGATTTTAAACTGCTGGCACTTCGAACATTGAAGACATATTTGACTATGTTGGAACTATTGAGGCTTAATAATTAATGCAAAGCTAATTTGTATTGGACTTTTTTGAGAAACTTAAAGGATTTTTGAGAAGTGTTTTGTAATAATTCCTTTCTGGGATTTCTCTTTCTCTTCTGGACTTATATAGAACTAGACTCCATTAAAGATTATATGACACTTTAGAAGGAAAGATGGAGTGGGAATTGAACTTGACTCATTCAGAACTCTTCCATTCTCTTATTCAGTGGGGAGCACAGGCAAAACACTCTATTCTATGGATTCCAAAGTCTAGCTGAACTGAAAAGAAAAAAATAAAAAAAAGCAATGCTTCTTAAAGAACAATAAAAACATTCTAAATTATATATAAATATAAGTTATTATGCATGGAACTTAACAACCTGCAAAGACTTAGATTATAGGTAAAATATTTTAATGATGCTTATGAGATTCTTTAAAAATGGTTATTTGGACAGAATTTAAAAGTGTGTCTAATTTTATGGTTTATAATTAATCTCAATATATAATATCAACTTATAAAACCTTTGGCAAAAGTGTAAGGTGAATATAAATCTTCAACTAATTAATAAATTTCCATAAGTAAAAGCCAACATATGCTTTCATTTACCTAAAAGATTTAACTTAGGCATTTTGAATTGCAATCTTGGCAAATACAGTAGATTTATCTGTTAATTCACATTAGTAAAGTTTTTAGAACAGCTATTTAATCACTGATACATATGTGCATTTACTATATATTTTTAAAGAAGCCCTTATGCAAATTTGTTTCTGTAATGAAATATGGATATTTTCCATGTGTTTTTGTGCAATTTGCTCACATTAGCATAATCACTGTAACTCTCTACATTAGATCAAATTAGGAGGTAGTTCCACTAACCTCTAATTATCTAATAAATAAGTAAATTAATGAAAAAAACTTGATAATTGTTACACTGGAAAAGTAGGCTTTTTCCTAAATAAGCTCTTTTGTCTTTCCCTTCAATGTTACTTCTAGTAATATTCTATTCTGAGATTTTCTTCATTTTTATGACTTTACAAATTCTTATATATGAATGACTTCCAAATTTAGATCTTGTACACAGAGCTTGCCATTGCATTTTAGACCCATTTATACAACTACTTTTACCAAGCATGACTTATTGGTTTCCTACGAGTACATCAAAACTACAATGTCTATAACTAAAGGCACCAATTTTCCTCCAAAACACATTAGTCTTTAATAACATCATTATCAATGTAGTAACAAACTTATAAAACCTAGGATTTGCCTTCATGTCTTTTTTTTTCTTCTCAAACAATAAATTGTGTTTGCAGTCCAATTTTTTACACCATCTTAGAAACTTTTATACCTACCTCCTTTTTTCATTTCCACAGGTACTTTCTAATGTCAAGCAAGCATCTCTTAGCAAATTATCATATAGTCTCTTAACTAGTATAGGTGTTTCATCCTCCAAACCTTGGTAGAGAAATGATTGTCAAATTAATAACTACAATAATGAAATTGTGATAACTACTATCTCTTAACTTCGAATTATTTATCAGTTGCTTAGTGTGGTCCGTTAGATAGTGTGAAAAATCCTTATCATAGTGTCAGTAGTTCACCAGAAACTGGTCCCTGCCTAATTCTATAGATTTTATTCCCAGCACTTGAGATATCAGTTCAAAGGAACTACTTATTCCCAAGCTACCTGTTTTGCATATATGCTTATATTACTGCATCCATATTTCAACACTGGACAGATTTCTAGTAGTTTTCCAGTCCAAATAAAATTGGCTATCCATTACTTTGTGTCTCAATTGAAATCAATAAGTTTTATAAACTTTAAATTTTATAATAAAATATAAATCTATATATTCTCTAAACTTCCTTGGTCATTAAATTATTATAAGCCTACTGAAAGCTGGAAATCATACCTCACATCACATTACAGTTTCCATAATTCCATTGCTCAGACTCATATATAACACAAAGTAAGAGCCTGCTGATATTCACAGAATGAAATAATTACAAACCAAAATGTGTTAATCCATTCAACAAACAGATTGAACCAATCTCTTTTTCCTCATTAGAGAAAAAAAAAATGGTTGTGTTTTGAAATTCTGGGGCTAAAAACAATAATAGGAATTGTTGTTATGATGATATTTAGTTATGATTGAGAATTATCCCAATGCATTTTCTGAAATAAATTAACTCTGTAGGCTGATGAGATAATATGAGGTAAAGAAATAGGGATGAGAAAATAAAACAAACTGTAACATGAAAATTATAATAATAAGTAGGTAATGAATTTTCTAATGGAACTTACAAATGATATTTGTAAATATATAACCCAGTTGCTAGCAATAGCAAACTGGATTAGTGAGTTATAATATCTTTTATTTTATTTTAAGTTGCCTTTTGACCAAGACACTACAATTAGCATAGTCTTAAATTGATTCTAAGCATTTATGGTTATACCTCATTTATCTCGCATTATTGAGGAAAGATACTATTCTCATCTTTCCTCAATATTAATGAAATATTTAGATAACTGAAAGTTTCCTTAAAATTAGGTATTTACTCTTATTCATGAAATCAGAATAAGGAACTTTAGAGACCATCTCCTTAGAGAAACATGCAAAGATAATCAGAATTATAAAGTCTGGGAATTTAACTGAAGGCAAACATTAAAAGTTAAAAACAACAACAACAACAACACATTGATTTAAGAAAACCTCCTAAAATTCTGCAAGAAAAGGGAGAGAGTCTGTGAGTTTCATTCCTATCCCTTTCTCCAACTGCTTAGGTCAATTTGGTTGAGGCTAAACTTGGCTGAGGCATAGCCAAGAAAATGGCACTCCTTTCTTTAGCCCCCGACAAAGAATTAGCATACCTGTGAGGGGGCAACATTTCTCATCCCTTTATCATAAATTCAATAAGTTAAATCACTGGTAAGTGTGTCAATAGTTCAAGAACTCTTTTTTTTTTTTTTTTTAACCAATCCCTTACATTGAGGATGGAGAAACCACATCAGATATGGCCAACCAAATCTGCTGTGATAATGATTGCTTTTACTTTATCTTGGTGTTAGGCAGAGATGAATTGGGAGAGAAAAGGTGATGGTACCAAAGGGAAGAGGTGCATCAAATACATCAGATTGTGGCTTAGAGAGTTTTCTATAGAAATAAAAACACATGTACTGACAGAGATCAGGGAAAGAATCAGCCAAAGAGAGACCTCCTAAACTATTGTCATTTGAGGTAACTCCGCACATTCTCAAGGCTTCACCCTCCAAAAAGTGACATCAAAAGCTCCAGAGTATGTAGACAAAAAATACATTAAAACAATCAAGTCACCAAAAATTTGAACAAAAAATTAAAAATCAAAAAGTCTTAGAGAGGAGAGAATTGTGTCAGGAATTAACCAGTATCTGGATTTGCTAAAGTAACTCATTGAAAATATCAAATTTTCAACAAAAAATTATGAGACAGGCAAAGAAACAGAACCTGTAACTCACAGTCAAGTAAACAAACTCTGTGTATGATAAGTACACAGATAAAAATCAAGGCAAAAGATATTAAGAAACCAAATGTCATATTTAACAGACAGAATTCAAAGAAACAACTATAAATATTTTCAATGATCTGAAGTAAGTCATATTAGAAAAAGTGTAGTATAATATGAAATTAATGCCTCATCAATTAGAAAATATGAATAAAGAACTGGGAACATTTTAATGCAAATGGAAATTATGAATTTGAAAAAATCAATAATTAAAATTAAAGGTTCAGAACAGATATGACTGGCAGAAGAAAGCATCTGAAAACTCTAAATTAGATCTTTAAAAGTAATGCAATCTGAAGAATAAAAGGAAAATAGAATGAAGA
>PVIJ01021456.1:0-18438 GCA_004024925.1 Scalopus aquaticus | reverse complement strand
GTGACCTAGTATGTGATCAATCCTGGAGTATGATCCATGTGCACTTGAGAAGAATGTGTATTCAGATTTTTGGGGGTGTAATGCCCTATAGATATCTGTTAAGCCCATGTGGTCTAGGTCTTTGTTTAGAGCTTTAATGTCCTTGTTTATTTGTTGCCTCGTTGATCTGTCCATTTGTGATAATGGAGTGTTGAAGTCTTCTACAATATATGTATTTTCTCTAATGTCTGTTTTCAGAGTTGATAATAATTGTCTTATATATTTTGGTGCTCCTTCATTAGGAGAGTATATGTTGATGAAAGTTATATCATCTTGCTGAATTTTCCCCTTTATCATGATATAGTGACCATCTATGTCTCTTTTTATCTTTTTTAGTTTGAAGTCTATTTTATCTGATATAAGTATAGCTGTCCCAGCCTTCTTTTTAGGTCCATTTGCTTGTAGGATTGTTTTCCAGCCTTTTACTTTCAGTCTATGTTTATCTTTTGTGGCTAAATGTGTTTCTTGTAGACAGCAGAAGGTTGGGTTCTGTTTTTTGATTCATTTCACTACCCTGTGCCTTTTTATTGATGAGTTGAGTCCGTTTACATTTAGAGTTAATATTGATACATTGGCATCTATGTTGGCCATTTTGTTTGTCTTTTTGTGGTTTTATTCCATGTCTTATTCTAGTCTTTATCATTCCTTTGTCAGTTTTGGTTTTAGGACTTCTTGTAGTATTGTTTGTAGTGGGGGTTTAGTCGTGACAAATTTCTGGAGACTCTGTTTGTCTGGGAAGATCCTTATCCTTTCTTCATAGAGGAAAGAGAGCTTTGCAGGATAAAGTATTCTTGGTTGGAATTTATGGTCTTGGAGTTTGTTGAATATGTCTCTCCATCCTCTCCTTTTCTTTAGTGTTTCTTCAGAGAAGTCAGATGTCATCCTGATTGGTTTGCCTTTATAGGTTATTTGTTTCTTCCCCCTTGTCATCTTCAATATTTTTTCCTTGTCCTGTATTTGTGTGAGTTTAACTATGATATGTCTAGGTGTGGGTCGTCTGGGGTCGTGGTCATTTGGAGATCTTCTTGCATCTTGTATGCCAGAGAATTTCATACTCTGGAAATTTTCTTCTATCACCTCCTTAAATAGCTTCTCTGCTCCTTGTTCTCTCTCTTCTCCTTCTGGAATTCCTATTACTCTTATATTTCCTTTTTTCATGGTATTGGATAGATCTTGAATTTTTTTTTCATTCTTTTCCCTTTGTGCTTCAATTTCCTTTTCCCTTTTGGTCCTTTTAATATTTGCATCTTCGAGGTCACTAATGTGGTCTTCCATTTCATCAATTCCGCTTTTATTGCTGTTCCCAGAGATCTTTAATTCTTCCTTTAAGCTCTTATTCTCCTCCTTTAGGGTCTCAATTTCTTTCTTCAGATCGTTGTTTTTTCTGTTTCTTTCTTTTCCTTTATCATGATTTCCTTAATCATGATTCTAAATTCTTTATCTGTCAGAGAGAGAAGTTCCTCTGTGTCATTGTCGATGGATTTAGGTGCTTGATTATCTTTTTGTTCCGTTTCCTTTCCTTGAGGGCTTGCTTGGTTGTTTATATTTTTCCTTCTCCCTGTTTGTCTTCTGATTTGTTGTAAGTGCTGGGAGATTGTGGCACTGGTGTTGGCAGGCATCAATCTCTTTGGGTTCTCCTTCTTGGATGTCGAGGAGTGGTGATCTAACCGATTCTGGCCCTGTTAAGCCAAACCCCTGGTGGTCGTGGTGGCTGGTGGTCCTAGAGCTAGCTCCACTCAATTCCAAGTACCCCAGTACTGGGATCTGTGGCTGTTTTGCTCTTGATCCTTGTAAGCTGGGGAGGATGAATTTTTGAGTTTTTTTTTTTTAGTGGTTCCTGCTGATATGGTAGTTGTAGGTTTAGTTTAAGTGGTCTTCTGTAGTCTTGCCCCTGAGGTCTTGGGGTGTTTGGGTGGCCCCACTGCTGGAATTTTGTCCCCTTTCAGGTGTCAGATGCTGCTGCCTTCAGGTTTATTTCTGTCTGTCGCTGCTTGTATTCTCGTTATAGATCTTCCTGTTCTTTCTCTCCCACTATTTCCTCCAGAGTTTACTAGAGGCTATCACCGCTTTTAGGGTCGGGTATGGTGGGGAAAAGTCTTCCAAGGCCGTTCCTGTGGCTCTGCACCTCTGATTTCACCCCTATCAGCTTGCCTTCACTTTACGGTGGGGGAGGGAGGTGGGAGCAGGTGGCTGTGTGTTGCCTCTGGCAGCCGTAGCTTTGTGTCCCGCCAGGAATCTCCAGCTGTTCCAAGCTCTGCTGTGGATTTGCAGACCCTATAGCCTCTCACGCGCCTGGGAGGCTGTGGGAGCTTGGCGTGCACGGCTGGGGGGTGGCAGCAGTTGCTCGAGCAGCTGGAGGGCGGTGGCAGTACGGGGGTGTGCACCTGGAGGTCGGCGACTGGGCGCGCACTGCTGGAGAGTGGAGGCGTGTAGAGGCACGCTTGGCTGGAGGGCGTCGGTGGCGACAGCACCGGGCGCGCCCACAGTTGTGGGGCGGGGTTGCAGTGGCGCTCACACAACTGGAGGTCGGGGCAGGGTGGGCGCATGGCTGAAGGTCAGCAGCAGCGGCTCGGCGCGCACGACCTGAGGGTGGGGGCGTGGCGGTGTCAGGTGCACGAGAGGCTGGAGGGCTGGGGCACGGGTGGTGCAAGCAGCTGGGGGGCGGGTATGCAGCTAGAGAGCGGGAGCGTGGCTGTTTGCTCGGCTGGAGGGCGGGGGCGTGGTGGTGCAGGGCGGGCACACCTGGAGGGCTTTGGCGCGCCTCAGTGGGGTTGCCCTGACCTAGCTCCCTCTTCTGCAGAGGGGCAGAGCGGAAAGTGCCAACTGAGCTCGGCTTTTGTTCCACACTTCTCTGGCGCCTGGGGGGAAGTTGCGGTAGCCTAGCCCACCGTCTTTATCTGTGGGTTATGAAGCTGACCGCCTCCCGTAGTAATTCTCTGCAAGCGGCGCAATGGAACTGCCTTGGGAGCTCTCGCTCTCTTGCACGGGACACGACAGAAAGTTCCTATGGCGTGCGGCTTTTGTCCTGTTTCTCCCGCACCTGTAGCTGGAAGTTTCTTTTTTCCCCCCTCGTTTCCTCCAGTGGTTAGCTATTAATAGTGTCACTGAAGGGGTGGGTAGACCACTACCCCAGAGTTCCGTTCCAGAGAGGCGCTAGAGTGCTGGCTCCGTAATGGAGGTGGGGGGAGGGGCCATACCGCGGCTGCCTGGGGCTTTGTTCCATGTCCCACCAACTTCCCCAGTGCACTCTGCCCTTTCCAGGGCTCTGTTGCTACTTGGAGGGACTGCTGGTGTCAGTCTCGAGTTTTACCACTCTGCCGTGCCCGGGAAAACACCTCTGCTCACTTTTTTTTTTCCTGGTTTCCTCAGGTGCCTCTCGTCTTGGTCTCCTGGTCCGGTTTTGTGTTGAGGGGAGGGGAGAGGGGATCTGATGGTTCTTTCTTCTCCTTAATCAATCTTTTTAGCTTCTTTCCAAGTTCTACTCACCCATGAGGGTGTTAGATTTATGTAGCATTTCTGGATCTTCTCTGTGTTTGTCTGAATGTCTCTTTATCGGCCTCTTTTCTTTTGGTAGAGTTGATACTAGCTTCCCTTCACTGCCATGTTGATGACGTCACCCCTCTATTTTGATTTTCCATAAAAGATTGCTAGCCCATGGCCACCCTATAAGTTTCCCTTTCTTATCTATTTTACATTTCCCAGCATGCATTAGCTGAGTAAAGTGCAGAGACCAAGTCTTCATTTTAGTAAAAGATACCCATTTAGGAAATGACAGCTGGGAAAATGAGCAGTTCTGGAACCCCATTGAAAGAACAGAGTCTGCATCCTCCTTTGCACTTGTTCTTCCATAGGATTCTGCACAGCATTACCCAACCCCCATACCGACTTCTTCCTGGATATTCAACTTTAATCCATCGCTAAAGAGACTTTCTTATTTGCTTCTGGTAAACAGACGTGGCTGTGAATTCCTTTAGCTCCGAAGTCAAGAGGTGAGAAATTCCAAGTCCAGAACCCTCAAGAGCCAACAAAAGACCATCAGAGGTGAGAAAGCAGTCTCCACTACTGGTTTCAGAAATGCACGACCCTGTCAGACAACTTCATTTTGCACTTCCGGCCTGAAGAGAAAAAGTCTCTGCCTGCTCGCTCTCTCTCTCTCTCCTCTCTCTCTCTCTCTCTCTCTCTCTCTCTCTCTCTCTCTCTCTCTCTCTCTCTCTCTCTCTCTCTCTCTCTCTCTTTCCCCCCTCAGACGGTATGGGACATCTGAAGTTTGGAATTCCGTTTACAAAATGCTGCATATATGCTTGAATTGTTCTTAACTATTATTCAGTTTTTTAAAAAATTAATTTTCAGAGGTCCCATAAAAAATTGATAAGTCTTTTCTCAGTGAAAAAGCACCTTATAAAGCTTGGTAACAAGTCCGAAGTACTGAGCACTTTCCCCCCTTAGTTGAGACCTCAATATTAGGAAAATCCAGGTAATTTGGTCTGCGTGGACCACACCCACAGGTTCCATGGGTCTCGTAGAAGCAGAACCGGAGTAGACTGGGCCACATAGGCGCTGCTCCTGTTCCGCTTCTATGCGGCCATGCCAACTCCCAATTCAGGAAGAAGGGCCAGCCATGTATCAGCACTCCCACACCCCCGGCACTGCTGGGGAGCCCAAGTGTGCTCAGAATCGCACTTGCCAGTGGATCACCGAGCTTCATACTGCCATCACTCAACCAGTTGCACAGCCAGGGACCCCCGCACTCCCAAGGTTTCTTTGAAAACATGATCTGAGAAGGAAGTAATGGGTATCATTTTAAGCTCTGTCTGGGTTGTTAATGTAATCTAAGGTGGTAATGGATGTAATTTTCATCTCGTATCTGGGTTGTTTATGTTGCATGCCTCATGTCTTGGAAGCGTCAATATGGGAGTTTGAAAAATTGGAATTTTTCTTCAAAGATAAACCATTTCAGTTATGAGCTACAAACCAAAGGTTATGGTATGATTGTCAACATGGTACTTCCTACTCCTGAGTTGAGCCAAAACTTTCAAAGAGATTAAATGTGGTTGCTGCTGTTTTCTGACACCTATGATAAAGCTTCCTAGAAATCTAAAGGAAAGTAAAATTGGGGTCGTCTCTCATTTGCTTAATCCAAGGACATTTTGTGGAACCTCAGGCGAGCTCCACAAGCAGTGCTCAAAATACCCCCTTTTCTTCTGTGAGAGACATTAAACAAATGTGTCCTATTTGGCTTACCAGGTAAAGTTGAACACTTAAAGGGAAGTGTTGTCACTTCAAAGAGATGGGTAAACTGAAGCATGCTCCAAAACGTTAACATTGGGTTTCTAAATCTTTTAGAACACCTCCCAGTACCTCATATGTATGCAAATTGTCCATTATGACTGTTATAAAATATTGTACACTTCAATGGTCTGAGAGCCCCAAAAATTGTATCTGAAAAATAATACTGTCAAAAAAAAATAAGGCTCCAGCTGACTCTAATAGATGACCTTTGGACTGTACGGTTTAAGTTGAAACTAAACCCAGAAAAGACTTAAATGAAGTTCAAGTTAAACTAAAACTAACCCCAGAGAAGGAGAACCTGACACATTGTTTGGAGGGTTCCAGAGGCCTCCACAGGAGGTGAGGCACTTACAATCGCCATGCATGGCCAAGCTTGCTGGCAGGGAGAAAGGTGCGGGGAAGTCAAACCTGCTCTAGTACAAGAGAGAGCAGGGCTGATGGCAGAGGCACAGAGCCACGTGGTGGACATAGCGTGGTGTTGCATCCTGAAGGGAAGAGGAATCCAGTGGGACAGGGGTACATTGGGGAATAGGGTTGTGGTGAGCGGAGAGCTCTCAGGCTTTCATCACTGCCTTTATTTTTTTTTAACACCGATTTCTTTCAGAGACAATCCTGTAGCTTGAAATTATTGAGGACATTTAAAATATCCATTCTGAGTGCCTCCTCGCTCCATGCCCACCATGCCTTTTTTTGGAATGAAGTAATGAACCCTTTCTATGTGTGTGTATGTGCATATATATCCCAGAATCCTGGGCAACTAATTGACTGGAGCTTGGGGCAGATGGTGCCATGGCCCAAGGCCTCTCACTATCAATCCATTGTGAGTCTAATTACACCGGGCCCCATGCAGCAGGCCCCATAGTACTGCGCAGCACAGCCCAGCACACCCCAGTCCAGCCCACCCTACCTCAACCCAAGCCACTACCTGGCATAAACCAAACAAAGGCACTTTCATTGTAAGCAATGTTCTGAGAGGTTTTCAGTTTTCAACTCAGCCGATGTGCTCTTTTGGTCTATGTATATACATTTATGTTTATGGTGCCCTTCACCCTACTGTATTGATATGAAAAGATAATCAGCCAGTTGCTTCAAAGCAATTCATACCATCTCTTTTGGTGCCCTCTCTGTTGAATGCCAGTTCTGTGCTCCCAACTTGCCGCCCAAGTTTCTCCTCTGGCAAAAAGAAATAATCAGTGAAAGCCCTCTTGGGCAGATGAAGCCGCCACACTGTAAGGTAGGTGACAATGAGCCTGGCCCTCCAGGCTTTTGCTGCAACCCTGAGGGCTATTTGGGTAGAGACCGGGAAGGCTGGTTTGTACAGAAAGGAAAGGACAGGACAGAACAAGAAAGGAAAGCAAAGGAAAGGACAGGAAGGAAAGGAGGAGGAGGAGATGGAGAAGGAGTAGGAGAAGGAGAAGGAGAAGGAGAAGGGACACCCTCGTCCTCCACAAAAGCCCTCATGTGTGATGGCTACTCCTAGATAGAGTGGGCAAAAGAGTCATGTGCATGAAAGAATTCTCCAGAAAAGAGTGGAGACCAGAAAAGGAGAATTAATTGAAATACACTGCTAAGGGAGGCATCTGTCAAGAAGAAAGCAATAGCACTCAGGGCTATTGCTCTCTTTTGAATTTCCGGAAATGCTTGATAGACTGTGGCCACCATATAGGTTTCCCTTTCTTATCTATTTTACATCTCCCAGCATGGTTTAGCTGAGTAAAGTGCAGAGACCAAGTCTTCATTTTAGTAAAAGATACCCATTTAGGAAAAGATAGCCTGGAAAATGAGCAGTTCCGGAACCTCATTGAAAGAACAAAGTCTGCGTCCTCCTTGGCATTTCTTCTTCCATAGGTTTCTGCACTGCACTACCCCAGCCCCACACCGACTTCTCCCTGGAGGTTCAATGTTAATCCGTCTCGAAAGAAACTTAACTGTTTGCTTCTGGTAAACAGAAGAAATTCATCTCACTCACAAGTCAAGAGGTGAGAAATTCCAAGTCCAGAAACCTCAAGAGCCAACAAGAAGACCATCATAGCCGAGAAAGCCGTCTCTGCTACTGGTTTCAGAAATGCACGATCCTGTCAGACAATTTCATTTTGCACTTCCGGCCTGAAGAAAAAATTATCTGCCTACTTTCTCAATCTCTCTCTCTCTCTCTCTCTCTCTGTCTCTCACACTCTCTCTGTCTCTCTGTCTCTGTCCCCCCCCCCTTCCTCTCAGATGGTATGGGGCATCTGAGGTTTGGAATTCCGGTTACAGAAAACTGCATATTTCTTTGAACTCTTCTTTAACTATTAATCAGTTTTTTTTAAAAAATTATCAGAAGTCCATTAGCAATTGATAAGTCTTTGCTCTGTGAAAATCACCTTGTCAAGCTTGGTAACATGCCCAAAGTACTGAGCATTTCCCCCCTTAGTTTAGACCTCAATATTAGCAAAATCTGGGTAATATGTTCCACATGGACCAAAAACCCAGGTTCCATGGGTCGCATAGAGGTGGAACCGGAAAAGGCTGGGCCCCTTAGACATGGCTCTGGTTCTGGATCTATGCGGCCACACCATTTCACCTTGCAGGAAGAAGGACCCGGGGTCTATCAGCCGTCCTGTACCGCTGGCACCACCGTGAAGCCCAAGTGTGCTCAGAATAGCATTTGCCACTGACTCTACCGACCTTAACCCTTTGCATTTGAGACCTTTTTCACTCAGGTGAACCAGCAACTTGAGACGATTTCGGCTATATTAGGGAAGCGTTTTTCAAGTACTTTGAAATCATTTTATACTCAAATAAACATATACCAATAATAAAATTTCACCAATTTATTTATTTTTACATTGAATACAACAAAATCGGTTAAATATTACATTCTGTAATTAGTTTGTGTGTGATATTTAGTAAAACAATCCCCAAGATGCAGCCTCGGTTTGCCAGGACATGGACCAAGATGCTAAGCTGGACTAACTAAGCTAAGCTAAGAATTGGCTAAGGACGCAGGCTGAGCCTGGTCTATGAAAGCAATTGCTATAAGAATATCTTATCACACGTCAGAAATAAACATATCGAGTCCCAAACTGCTTGGGCGCCCTAGCGGCGCCACTGGAGTGTACGCATTAAACCGCCAGGCACAGTAGTGGCGCCGCTTGAGTGCAAGGGATTAATATAGAAGCGAATGCACACCCTCAAATTCTTTGAGCACTGACATGATTTTCACACAGCAACAGAATCCAAAACCCAGAAATGAAACACATGTATATGTTAGAACCGCAAATTCACAGAGTGGTAAATCTTGCACCTAAACCTTGAAATCACAGTTTGTGTATTTTTGCCAAGTCACCCAACATGGCGGCCAAAGCACTTTAGGAAGTATTCTAAGCAATCGAGACGTTTCACAAAGAAAGAGAAACCTAAAGGCTACTAGGGAGACACAGGTATATGTTAATTAGTTTTTGCTGACAAATTACATTAGATGTCAGTTTTTCATCTAAACCTTGAATTCACCGATTAAGTGCTTTTTTACATAGTCATCCCACTTGGGGCGAAATACACAGTTTGACGCTTTCTGAGGACTAGTGGGTTTGACACACAGGAACTGAATGTCAAAAGCCAGAAGTGAAACACATGTATATGTTACTTAGTTTGAAATGCAAATTCACCAAGTGGTAAATCTTTCACCTAAACCTTGAAATCACAGAGTTTGTACTTTTTGGCCAAGTCAGCAAGCATGGAGCCTTAAGCACTTTAGCAAGCTTTCTAAGCAATAGTCTTTTCACACAAAAAGAGAAACATCGAGGCTAGCAGTGAGACACAGGTATACGTTACTTAGTTTTTGCTGACAAATGACATAGATGTCAGTTTTTCCTCTAAACCTCGAATGCACTGAATTACTGCTATTTGGCCAAGTCATCCCCCTTAGTGCAAAATGCACTGTTTGTCCCTTTCTGACCTCTGAGGGGTTTTTCATACTGGAACTGAATCTCAAATGCCAGAAGTGAAACACATGTATATGTTACATAGTTTGAAATCCAAATTCACCTAGTGGTAAAACTTTCACCAAAACCTTCAAATCAGAGAGTTGTGATTTTAGGCAAAGTCAACCAGAATGGAGCCCTAAGAATTTTAGCAAGCTTTCTAAGCAATTGAGGATTTTTCACACAGAAAAAGAATCTAAGAGGCTGGCAGTGAGACAAAGGTATATGTTACTTAGTTTTTGCTGACAAATGATAGAGATTTTAGAGTTTTTCCTCTAAAGCTTGAATTCCCTGAGTTAGTGAGTTGTTGCCTAGTCATCCCGCTTTGGGCAAAATGCACTGTTTGACACTTTCTGAGCACTGAGGGTTTTCAAACACAGGGACTGAATCTCAAATGCCACAAGTGAAAGACATGTACATGTATTAAGTTTGAACTGCAAATTCATCCATTGGTAAATATTTCATCTAAATCTTGAAATCACAGAGCTTGGACTTTTGTGCCAAGCCATCAAGCAGCACCATAAGCACTTTTACAAGCTATCTAAGCAATTGAGGCGTTTCACACAGAAAAAAAAAAAAAAACCTTAGAGCATCGCAGTGAGACACAGGTATATGACACTTAGTTTTTGCTGACAAATGACATAGATGTCAGTTTTTCCTTTAAACGTGAATTCACTAAGTTAGTGCTTTTTTGACTAGTCATTAGTTTGGGGCAAAATACATAGTTTGACACTTTCTGAGCACTGAGGGTTTTTTCACAGGGGAACTGAATCTCAAAAGCCAGTAGTGAAATACATGTTAATGTTACTTAGTTTCTACCGAACATTCACTCAGTGGTAAATCATTACCCTAAACTTTGAAATCACAGAGTTTGGATATTTTTGCCAAGTAATACAGCATGGCACGCTAAGCACTTTAGCAAGCTTTATAAGCAATTGAGGTTTTTCACACAGAAAGGGAATCTGAGAGTCCGGTAGTAAGACACAGATATTTGTTACTTAGTTTTTGATGACAAAACATAGATGTCAGTTCTTCCTCTAAACCTGAATTTACTGAGTTAGCGATTTTAGGACTAATCATAAGCTTAGGAAAATGCACTGTTTGATGCTTTCTGAGCATTGAGGATTTTTTCACAGGGGAACTGAATCTCAAAATCCAGAAGTGAAACACATCTTTACGTAACTTATTTTGCACAGTAAAATCACCCAGTGCTCAATCTTTCACCGGAACCTTGAAATCACAAAGTTTGAGCATTTTTACCAATTCATCCAGTATAGCTATCAAAGAACTCAAGCAAGCTGTCTAAGCAATTGAGTCTTTTCACAATGAAAGAGAATCTTAGAAGCTGGCAGTGAGAGACAGGTATACCTTACTTAGTTTTTGCTGACAAATGACATAGATGTCAGTTTATCCTCTAACCCTTGAATTCCTCGATGCAGTGTTTTCTTGCCTAGTCATCCCGCTTTGGGCAAATTGCACTGTTTGATGTTTCTGAACACTGAGGGTTTACAAAAACAGGGACTGAATCTCAAAAGCCAGAAATGTAACACATGTATATGAAACTTAGTGTGAACAGCAAAATCACCTTGAGGTAAATCTTTCAGTTGCACCTTGAAATCACAGAGTTTGGGCTTTTTGCCGAGTCAACCAGCATGGTGCGCTAAGAAGTTTAGCAAGGTTTCTAAGCAATTGAGGCTTTTCACAGAGAAAGAGAATCTTAGAGTCTGACAGTGAGACACAGGTATATGTTACTTCATGTTGGCTGACAAATGACACAGATGTCAGTTTTGCTGATAAATGTTGAAATCAATGAATTAGTGCGTTTTTGCCTAGTCATCCGCTTTAGTCATGCACTGTATGACGCTTTCAGAGTACTGAGGGCTTTCAAACATATTGGCTGAATCACAAATGCCAGAAGTGAAGCCCACCAATATGTTACTTAGTTTGACGCATTCTGAGTACTGAGGTGTATTTCACAGTTGAACTGAATCTCAAATGCCAGAAGGGAAGCACACCTATATGTTACTTAGTTTCCACTGCCAATTCACCTAGTGGTAAATCTTTCAGCTACACCTTAAAATCATAGAGTTTGGGCTTTTTTGCCAAATCATCCTGCATGCGCCCTTAGCACTTTTGCAAGCTTTCAAAGCAGTAGAGGGGTTCACACTTAAAGAGAATCTTAGGGCCTAGCATGAGACACATGTATATGTTGCTTGATTTTGGCTGGCAAAGGACATAGCTGTCCGTTTTTCCTCTAAAGCTTGAATTCCCTGAGTTAGTGCGCTTTTGCCTAGTCATCCCGCTTTGGGCAAAATGCACTGTTTGAGACTTACTGAGTACAGAAGGGTTTTTCACAGTTGAACTGAATGTCAAATGCCAGAAGTGAAGCCCACCAATATTTACTTAGCTTGAACTGCAAATTCACCTAGTGGTAAATCTTTCAGCTACACCTTAAAATCACAGATTTGGGCTTTTTACAAGTCATCCTGCATGCGCCCAGAGCACTTTCCTAAGTTTTCTAAGCAATAGAGGCATTTCACACACAAAGAGAATCTTAGGGCTTAGCAGTGAGACAGGTATACGTTGCTTGGTTTTGGCTGACAAATGACATAGATGTCCGTTTTTCCTCTAAAGCTTGAATTCCCTGAGTTAGGGCATTTTTGCCTAGTCATCCCGCTTTGGGCAAAATGCACTGTTTGACACTTTCTGAGCACTGAGGGGTTTTTCACAGTTGAATTGTATCACAAAGGCCAGAAGTGAATCATACCAATATTTTACTTAGTTTCAGCTGCCAGTTCACCCAGTGGTAAATCTTTCAGCTACACCTTAAAATACAAGAATCTGGGCTTTTTTGGCAAATGATCCTGCATGTGCCCTTAGCACTTTCGCAAGCTTTCTAAGCAATAGAGGCGTTTCACACACAAAGAGAATCTTAGGGCCTAGCAGTGAGACACAGGTATATGTTACTTCTTTTGGCTGACAAATGACATAGATGTCCGTTTTTCCTCTAAAGCTTTAATTCCCTGAGTTAGTGCATTTTTGCCTAGACATCCCGCTTTGGGCAAAATGCACTGTTTGACGCTCTCTGAGCACTGAGGGGTTTATAACACTTAAACTGAATCTGAAATGCCAGAATTGTAGCACACCTATATGTTACTTAGTTTCCACTGCCAATTCACCTAGTGGTAAATCTTTCAGCTACACCTTAAAATCACAGAGTTTGGGCTTTTTTGCCTAATCATCCTGCACGCGCCCTTAGCAATTTCGAAAGCTTTCGAAGCAATAGAGTTGTTTCACACCCAAAGAGAATCTTAGGGCCTGGCAGTGAGACACAGGTATATGTTCCCTGGTTTTGGTGACAAATGACATAGATGTCCGTTTTTCCTCTATAGCTTGAATTCCCTGAGTTAGGGCATTTTTGCCTAGTCATCCCGCTTTGGGCAAAATGCACTGTTTGACGCTTTCTGAGCCCTGGGTAGTTTTTCACAGTTGAACTGAATCTCAAATGCCAGAAGTGAAGCCCACGAATATGTTACTTAGTTTGAACTACAAATTCACCTAGTGGTAAATCTTTCAGCTACACCTTAAAATCACAGAGTTTGGGCTTTTTTGCCAAATCATCTTGCATGTGCCCTAGGCACTTTCGAAAGCTTTCTAAGCAAGAGAGACATTTCACACACAAAGAGAATCTTAGGGCCTCGCAGTGAGACACAGGTATATGTTACTTCTTTTGGCTGACAAATGACATAGATGTCCGTTTTTCCTCTAAAGCTTCAATTCCCTGAGTTAGTGCGTTTTTGTCTAGTCATCCTGCTTGGGCAAAATTCTCTGTTTGACGCCTTTTGACAACTGAGATATTTTTTAGAGTTGAACTGAATCTCAAATGCCAGAAGTGAAGCCAATATGTTACTTGGTTTCCACTGCCAATTCACCTAGTGGTAAATCATTCAGCTACACCTTAAAATCACAGAGTTTGGACTTTTTCCAAGTCATCCAGCATGGGCCCTGAGCACTGTAGCTTTCTAAGCAGCAGAGGCATTTCACACACAAAGAGAATCTTATGGCCTAGCAGTGATACCCAGGTATACGTTACTTGGTTTTGGCTGACAAATGACATAGATGTCCGTTTTTCCTCTAAAGCTTGTATTCCCTGAGTTAGTGTGTTTTTGCCTAGTCATCCCGCTTTGGGCAAAATGCACTGTTTGAGACTTACTGAGCACTGAGGGGTTTTTCACAGTTGAACTGTATGTCAAATGCCAGAAGTGAAGCCCACCAATATGTTACTTAGTTTGAACTGCAAATCCACCTAGTGGTAAATCTTTCAGCTACATCTCAAAATCACAAAGTTTGGTCATTTTTGCCAAATCATCCTGCATTCACCCTTTGCACTTTTGCAAGCTTTCTAAGCAATAGAGGTGTTTCACACAAAAAGAGAATCGTAGGACCTAGCAGTGAGACTTAGTTATATGTTATTTCATTTTGGCCAACAAATGACATAGCTGTCTGTTTTTCCTCTAAAGCTTGAATTCCCTGAGTTAGTGCGTTTTTGCCTAGTTCCTGCTTATGCAAAATTTTCTGTTTGAAGCTTTCTGACAACTGGGAGGTTTTTCACAGTTGAACTGAATCTCATATGCCAGAATTGAAGCACACCAATATGTTACTTAGTTTAAACTGCAAATTCACCTACTGGCAAATCTTTCAGCTACACCTTAAATTCACAAAGTTTGGGCATTTTTGCCAAATCATCCTGCATGCGGCCTTATCACTTTCGCAAGCTTTCTAAGCAATAGAGGCGTTTCACACACAAAGAGAATCTTAGGGCCTAGCAGTGGAAGTTGGGGTATTGACCAAAATTTCTAGATCACCATCTCCAAATTGAGAGTTGCTTTTTTCTTTCCCTCTCACTTAGAATAACTATGGGCGCCACAGAAGGGCTTGGAGAGGTATGGGGTCCAAGAGGGCAAGAATGAGGCCCTAGGGCGCTTGACCTCCAACCTCCTCAAGCCCTGGTCCCTCCCCACTAGGAAGATGGTGGAGAAGCGAGGGAAGCAGAGCCCAGGGGCAGCAGTGGTCTTGGCTGGGAGCACTGGCGTGGTCCTTGGTGGGCTGGCAGGGAGGCAAGAGGGAGCAGGGACAGGGGAGTGGCGGAAGGCCGCTGGGGTGTGGGGGTATGTGCGTGTCCGGACGTTGAAGGTCAGGGCTGGAGGCAGTGGAAAGGCCCCGGGAAGAAGCGCTGACCACCAACCACCTCTGCCAAGGGGAGAACTGGATAAAACCCAGTGCTGAGGTGCGGCCTGATGGCGCAGACCCAATTGGGGAGGCTGTCTGGCATCCCCAAGACACCTCCGCGGCAGGCCCGAGGTGGAGCGAGAGCCCTGGCGGTTGCAAATCCCCATCCAGCCGCCCCCAGGCAGCCCACGCGGGCCCCAGGCCAACCGACCTGAGAGCTCATGCCCTGCTGCCCGCTGCCTGCGGCCAGAGGCGCCCACCCGGCCCCAGGCTTGCTGTCCTCTCCGCCTGCACAGCGACTGCCACTGCGCAGGCCGGGGCCTGACCTTGGTCCACAACCTGCGGGCGCCTTGGGTTTGGGAGGGACCCGGTGGGTATGACCTGCCCCACAGTTGGGAGGCGGGAGGGGTGGGTGTGGGAAGAAGTGAGAGGGTGGGGCAGCGGGACTAGGATGAGGGCGCTGCTTCTCCCTCAAGGGCCTGTGTGTCCACGCTCGAGCCCGCGACTCCGCCCTCGCCCGCACCCACCCGGCCCCCACAGGGGATCAGACCCCTGCACCCCGCGCACTCAGGGCACGCCAGGCGCCTGTGCCGTCAAGCTGATCTGCTTCCTTTGCGAGACAGAAGCAGTCCTCCAGTTTCAAACCTGAACCTGGTGGCATTCCGCCAGCAACATTTTCACTGTGAAATGTCCCCGGAAGAAGAGCCCAGGGGCTTCCAGAAATAGAGCCTTCTCCGCCCCCCCACCGTGCCCCCCTCACCCCCAGCCCGCACCCGTCCTCCGCAGTCAGTCAGCTCCGAAGGCCCAGCTTCATTGCCCACACTGGAAGATGCAGGTGGACACAGCCCCAGCTTGGAAAGTGCCATTGCTGAGGGTTCCTGTGGCGCCCCTGTCCGGGCTGAGGGGAAGCAGAAAGTGCCATTGGCAGCGCCCTTGCGCTTCCCCGCGGTGTCCAGCAGGAGGCACTCGCGGCCCAGCTTCTGCTTCAGGTCCCGGCGGCCGCGTGGGCGCGGACGTGGTGAAGGCCCGCCCTCCGGGGCTGTGGCCACGGCCACGTGGCCGAGCCTGGTGGGCTACGCGGCCACAAAGGATCCGGATTTTTCAGGCTTTCAGGCCTAGGCTTCCGGCCAGCCAGGGACCCCAGGATGGGGTGGCAGCACAGAGTCCCAGACCCCAGACCCCCACGGGGGCATGTCACACAAAACTGCCCGCAGCAGGATGCTGGCACCCGAGCAAGCCAGCCAACGGAGGCCACTTGGTGTAGAGGAAGAAAAAATGCTGAGGAGAGAGGAGGGGAACAGAAAGCAAGTGGGACCTACCAGGCCGGTGCAACCAGGGGGTGGAGGGGCAAGGAAGCCCTAGGGCAGTAGCAAAGCTTTGAAGATTTCCCTCCCTAGTTTCAGAACCCAAAACCAGGAAGTTTTCTTAAGGAGGCCACAGACCTGGGCACAGGCCCAGGCCTCTCTTTAACCCAGACGAGGGCATTTGAGGCGCATGGTTGGGCCTCAGCTTGAGGGATATTGTGGATTGTTCCGAAAATGAGGTTCCTTTCATTGCCCCCTAACAGGAGTGGCAAAGGCACCTCAGCCTGGGCCTGTGCAAGCTCCAGACACCTGGAGGCATTGTAGCCAGCGGGACAGAATGCCTGAGACCTGGGGCAGGCCTGGAGGAGCCCAGACTTTGGTGGGAGCAGCCAGAAGAGCCCAGAGTGGCTGCGGTGACTGCTCCTGGGGAATTCCCTTACCCAGGCCCTAGTCCTAATGGAGGAAGCCGGGCAGATAAGACTACAAGTGTCAGAGCCTGTGGCCTGAGAGGGAGCCAAGGCACAGTGCCGGGACGTGTGCTGGCTCCGGCGGGACAGCCCTCCTAGTGTGGGGCACAATGGACCAGGGGGCCAGTCCTAGGCGTTGGAGCAAGGCAGAGGAAGAGGAAGTGGCCCCTTCTTACCCGAGAAGGGGATCGTTCTGTCTGTCACTTGTGGGCTCAGTCGAGGCGTGTCCAAAGAAACCGTCGACGGGGGAGCCTGTCTCCACTCTGGGCTTCTTCAGGGAAGGGCTTCTCCTGCACGGTCTTCTTCATCGTCGGAGGCAGCTGATGATCAAGCCTGTCCTCCCATCCTGGCCTGTGCTATGAGCCGGCCCCCTCGCTCTCTGGAGAGTGGGACCGTCCCTCCCTCGGGGCCCGGGGCCGTGGCACTGGAGGCGTGGCCCTGGGGACATCTAGCTGAGACCCCTGTGGCTGAGGAGTCCCAGTGGCTGGCAAGAAGCAGGCCAGCAGCCCACAAAGAGGCTGAGGTTCCGAATGCCCTGGGCCACATTGGGCCTTGAGTGCGACTGAGGTGGCAGGGTGCTGACCATGGCACCCGCCATCAGCTGGGCCCTTGTCTTGTCTTGCTCCCTTTCTTTGAGCCTTGCTGATCCCCTCCATGTCCCTGGAGGCCTGGAAGGCCAGATTCCACTGTGAAAAAGGGGACCCTCGGGCCCTTGATTTTAGTCTCTGGTGTCGGCAGCTGACGTGAGGGCCAAACTGGCTAGCCAGGAGACCGCCAAAGGGCTCATCCTTCTCCCGCTTCTGAGTCTCAATTTAGCAGCACACCTTTGGAAAGCCTCAGCAAATCTAGCCAGAAAGGCTGTCGGATCGGGGCGCCACCGAGCCACTTTTCTCAGGCCTTTGGTCATTGACTGGCTGAACAATGGCCCTCCATATCCTGAAGGAGGCAGGGAATCCTATGGCCCCTGTTTTTAGGACCAGAGTCCTGGAGTGGTGAATCCCGCTGGGGTCACACCAGTGTTAGGGTCCCACAAGAGCCCACTTGGTTTTACCAAGTCGAACGGAGGGCCTCCCTGGTGGCGCAACGGTTTGAGCGCAGCACTCGGAAGCTAGGCATAGCCACTGCAGCACGAGGTGCTTACCCGGACGGCCTGGGAGATTCCTGCATGGCACAGCAGACCTCTCCTGTCTCGCCCACTGCTCCCCTCGGCAGGGGACTTCAGTCGAGCTGCCTGTTCTGCTCCCCACTCTGTCTCTGGTGAATCCCCTCACCACTCCACGCCTCTGGCCTGCACCCCAGCTTCTAGGTATTCATAAATACATCTTGGAAGTAAAGAGAGAAGTCTGCTGTATTTTCAGAACAATCTCAACACATGTCATTCACCTGGAAGAGGTGCAACAGTTGGACGAGAATGCTTCCTCTGCACTATCACTAGGCCCAAATGATCTCAGTCTGTTTCTCACAACGGCAACGTTTTGATCAGCTGTCTCAACAGTCCTTTTTGGACAAAACTTCACTTTTTCAGAATGAAATTGTCATGGAACTGACAAACTTACGGGTCTTGGCAAAACACTTTGCATCAAAGAGTGACAAGGATATAAGGGTGGGTCTCTGTGTTTGGACAAGTTTTAGCAATGTGAATTGGATGGGTTTTGTTTTGTTGTTCCCCCCCCAGGTAACCAGCAGATAGCTTTCAGGATGTGCTTTAGGTGACATGATCTGAAATTTTAGTTTCCGTACAATAAGGAGAAAAAAGTCAACCGGAGAGCTGAGTTGCTCTCTATCAGGTGACTTTAAGGGCTCAACAAATTTTCATTCCTAGACATAACAGAACCTTACTCTGATAGTGTAAAAGTTAGAATGCTAAACTGTCAAAGTGGCCAAAACTGACAGAAATGACCACCAGAAGCCGAAAAGCCTGCAACTTAAAGATAAAACCTCCTCAGCCAGGGCAGAAGTTCCGGGAATTCATGTCTGTAAACCTAAAGATAGACCTTCCCCTTTACCCGAGGCAAGAACTCTGTAAAACTCCAAGAACTCGTGAGAAAACAGCACTGACCATCTGTTCCTCAAGAATGTGTAACCCCCTGCCCTACGTCATGTCATAGCCTCAGTTTGCCTGTGAAAATGCCTTTATAAGCTGACCCA
>PVIJ01021455.1:0-18440 GCA_004024925.1 Scalopus aquaticus | reverse complement strand
CCCGCCCCCCCCTCTGCTGCCGGGCTCCTAAATGAAGTAAGGAATGCTTGGAATGCCCTCCCCCTCTGGGGCCGGCCCTCTCGCCCCCTGCAGAGCATTCCCGAGTGCCTGCTCCATTGAGAAACTCCGGGACTCTGAGGCAGAGGATGAAAAGGAGAATGAGGACAAAGGGCGGGCAGGCAGGCAGCCGGCTGGTTCCTGCTCCAAGCTGGCTCCCTCGCCCACGCCCTTGCCGGCTTCTGTGTCTGAGGCCCCCAAGGAACTGCAGTTCTGGCCCGCTCTAGCTCCCCACTTGCTCCTCCATTAACCAGGTTTTCCACCAGCCTGCCAGCCTCAGGTACCTGCCCAGGTGGAGATTCCATACCTTTCCTCCCTGCATCTGGGGACCTGGCAGGGTCACTGAGTCTGGGGAAGAGATGGGGGAACCCACGGTAATTAGGGGGCTAAAATGCATGCAGGCTGCCCAGGCACTAGCTGGGGTGTTTCCACTTGCTGTTCGGCTGTGGCGTGGGCTGTGCTCATGTAGTCACTGAACTGAGGGGTCAGGCCCTGTGCTGGGCCGCGCTCGGGAGCGCAGAGGTGGTGGCGCGTCCCTGGTGCTCCCTGAGGTCTTAGTCTCAAGGAGGAGGGCCAGCTGGCATGTATAAAAAAACAACCCTGTAGAGAAATTGTTGACAGTTTAGATGCTTTTGAGGGAAAGTTTGAAGGCATTTGAAAGAACTGCAGCTTAGGAGACAAGGCCCGGCCCTACCATTTATTAAGCGCTTAGGTATTAATGTGTCATCTCACTTAAGGCTCATAGTTTTGTCAGTTTTGCACAACTTTCATCATTCTCAAGTTACAGCAGAAGAAATGGAAGCCAAAAACAAGAAGTAAGTGGCCTAGCTAGCAGGTGGGAGAACCAGACCTCCGTTCCAGATGTGCTTCATGTCAAGTCTTAGCAGGGGTGGGGGAGGGACAACTTTGAGCTGGCTTAGGCTGGAGAACCGGGGAGAAAGTGTCCGTGAAAGGAACGGTAAGGTCCTTTCGGAGCATCTAATACACCCCAAACTTTTCCAGGCACAAGGAATATCCCTCCTGCTGCCCAAAATGCCCTCCCTCATCTCCACACCTCCACGAGGGTGATGGGGGCAGGGAGAGACTGAAGTAGGGGGCTGATGTGGGTCAGAGAGGTCACAGCGAGGATGACTGGGTCTGGAACCAGGAGGGGTGGGGAGGCAGCCGGCCGCTCAGCGGGGAGAGACCATCTCAGTGGGGGAGGGGCAGCTTTCTGGGAAGCACACGGAGGTGTTTGGTGCTGGAATCTCTGTCCTCCTTGTGATCTGTTTGTTTAACCTCTTCCCAACCGGGGGCTGGGCGGGGTGAGCAGGAGAGGGAGTGGATGTGGGGGAAGCCTGCTGGGGAAGGAGAAACCGGTGGGAAGGGAGTATCACCGGTGAGGACGAGGAAGGGAGCCCTGGGAAGGGAATATCTCGGGCAAGGACGAGGAAGGGAGCCCTAGGCAGCCGTGGAGCCCATGCTGGCCGGCCCTTCCCCTCACCTGCCTGATGCTTCACTCCAAAAACATTCCTGAAAGCAGGCTCAGAGAGATGACGCTGGGCCCCAGGGGAGAAGGCTGGAGCTGCAGGAATGGTTAGTGCCACATCAGCGGCTTCTGGAATGTGAATAACCCCAGACTACAACCAGGGGCAACTTTAGGAGTCTGGAAAGAGCCTTTCAAGACTAGAAGTGACTTGGCAGATTCCTCAGTCCTCAGCCTTTTCCTGGTGCAACTCTATCCAGGTTGTCCTTGAGGGGGCCCCCTCACAGGGTCGTTCTGTCCTGTATATGCAGGTGGAGCCCCTAGCCTGTTAGCTTATGCCACCCTCAAGACCACCACATCTCCCTGGACCCAGCCAGCTGGCTGCCGTGGGCCTCCGCCTGGTACTATCCAATGAAGGGAAATGGAGAGTCAGATCTGTGGGGGGCAGTCGCCCGCCCCTGCGTGCTCGCACCTGCTAGGCGGGGACCCTGCTGTCTCCCGAGGCAGAGTCTGAAGAGTGACCCACGGCCCCCAGACGGATCTTGAAGACTGAAGACCAAGATGGACTCAGGACAAAGGATTAGCTGAAGGACCTGGGCGTTTTTTAAGCAGAAAAGGATATGGGAGGGGCAGGGGGAGAGCCAGGAGACAGGGTATCCTCTGAGAAAGGCAGTGGTGGGCCTCCCTGGTGGCACAACGGTTGAGCGCTGTGCTGTGGAGCTGTGGGCAGCGGTGACTCGAGTTCGACGCCCGGCCGGGGAGATTCCCACATGGTGCGGCAGACCTCTCCTGCCTCGCCCGCTGCTCCCCTCAGCAGTGTACTTCTGATCTTCCTGTTCTGCTCCCCGCTCTGTCTCTGGTGAATCCTCTCGCCGCCCCACGCCTCTGGCCTGTACCCCAGCTTGTATGTATAAATAAAATAAAAATCTTTAAAAATATATATAAAAAAAAAAGAAAAGAAAGACAGTGGTCTCATGGGCTCGTGACTCAGAGCCGGACCGAGGCCAACGGTGAGGGCAGGTGACATGCTGAGTTCTGCTCCGTAAGCCGGTCACTGTGTGATGTTTGTCTCGCTCCTTCAGTGAGTGTCTGTGTCCTGAGTGCTACAGTGTGTGCTGTGCTAGGCTCTGGGGCCTGCTCTTGAACAGAAATTACTACCCTCACGGGGCTTCCACTCTAGTGGAGGAAAATAGACCAAGCAGTGACTATCATAAGTCCCTAAATTATGTAGTATAGTATTAGAGAAATTGGGATGGGTGCAGGGATGAGGGGGACAAGGGATCAGCTTAAATAGGGTGACCAGAGAAAGTCACAGACCAGGAGGCATGTCTACAAAATTCTAAATAAGCAGAGGAGACAACTATGGGGGCATCTGGGGGAATTTCCGGGAGGCAGGAACAGCCAATGCAAAGACCTTTAAGGTGGGCGCAGGCCAGGCAAGCTCTAAACACCCGCTGCAGGAGCAGCGTGAGAATGGCACAGATGGGGGCAAGAGAGGGAAGGGGCCCAGGAGAAGATGGCATGCGGCCTCGGTAGCCTTTTCGGGGCTATGGCTCTGACTCTGAGTGAGCTGGGGAGCCAGAGGGATGTTTTGGACAAAGGGAGTAAACACATCTGACTAAGGATTTTTTTTAAATTCCTCTAGTTGCTTGTTAAAAATAGCCCAAGGGGAGGGTGAACCTGATGATGTTTGGCCTGAAGGACTTGCGGGCCCACTCACTGGAGGTTGCAGGTACAGGGCTGGGGGCAGCTGCAAAGCGCTTACACCGCTGGGAAGGGAAGAGACGGAGGGAGTCAGGAATCTGGGAGCTGGCGCTAGAAGGAATGGCTGCTTTGGGCGGAAAATCAGACTAGATGGTTGCTGGAGTCCCTGAGTTTCTCAGGTTTGATTGGACAGAAAAGCGGTTATGTCAGAGCTGATCAGCTGCGTGTGGAGTCCAAGAGTTTAAAAGGCAGCTACTGATCTGGGAGGGGAGCAGTTTTGGTTTTTGTGTAGAAGGACTGGGGTGTAGGCCAGAGGTGTGAGATGAGAGGATTCACCAGAGACAGAGTGGGGAGCAGAACAGGCAGATTGAATGAAATACACTGCTGAGGGGAGCAGCAGGCGAGGCAGGAGAGGTCTGCTGGGCCATGTGGGAAGCTCCCTGGCCAGGCAGTGGCTGCCAACAGCTTCATAGTGCTGAGACTTAAGCCCTTGTGCCATCAGGGAGGCCCCCATCTTTCACAGGCTTTATAGGAACATTGAAGTGTCACTCAAGGACCCAGACTCTACTTCTCAACTGGCAGAGGGGACAGGAGCGACCTGGACAACGCAGGCCCCTAGAGGGTGAGCAGGCCTCTCATTCCAAGTTCTCTCCCTGTGTTTCAGAACAAGGGGGGAGCATAAGCACAGCCCACTGAGGGCCTCCAATATGCCTTTGCTGAACCTGGCGTGGGCCTCTGCTCACTGACACTTGAGAACTTACTCCAAATGAGGGCTCTGAACTGACCTCTAAGGGGCTTGCCACCTTGGAGCACACAGCTTCCCCCTGGGACACACATATTTCTCTCATTTTGGCTCCTTAGGGTCTAAAAGCAGCCCTCACTTGCAAAGGAATTCCGCATGTTTTTCGGTCATCTCCTCCCTCCCTGGCCTCCAACCTTCTTTCTCCCAGATCTAATCCCACCTGTCAGTGTCACCCTCTCCCCTCTGGGGCATTTAGGTCACGCTGAGCAAGTGAGTCAGCCAGGGTGGGGGAGGGGCTTCAAGTCCATACATGGGCAGGACCTGATTTCAGGTTTCAGTTTCCCAGAAAAGGTTATTCTCTCCCTTCTGCCCCACTCCCCCAAGGGAATTCCCCAGAGAAAAGGAAGACCTGTGGAAGGTTACCTTTGACCTATGGAATTCTAGAAATGGCAGAGCTTCTTAGGCTGCAGACTTAGTCAGCTTCTCTGATAAACAGACACTGCCGGTCAGGAGTTTCCCAGTCCAGGAGACCAAAGCCCGGCTTCCGGGTGGAAGTGACTGATTGACTTGGCGCCGGAGCCCAGAGCCCAGCCAGCACGGTTACTCCCTGGTCCTCCCTACTGTCACCTCAAGGCCCTCCAGGCGGCGCGGCCTGGGACATTAGCCACTGCAGCCACACTGACCATGGCCTGGATGCCAGGGAGAGCCCGCAGTGGCCTTCCAAAGCTCCCCCGCTGGATTCTGAATCACCCTTCAGCCAGCCGGCCCTGGCTCAGCGTCCCTGACCCTGCCTGTGACCCCTGCTCTGTCTGTCAGGCGGTACCAGCTGGTAGCGGTTTCGTGCCTGCAGCAAGCCAGCGGCTCGCGTGGAGCCCTCTCCAAGAAGGGACCCCCAGCTTCTCTGCCTCCCAGCCCACTACCCAGTCCTCTGTGGATGGAAAAGCCAGGCCCAGGAGAGGCCAGGTGGTGCCTGGGAGAGCCACTAGCCCTCAGAGGGCCTCCCTTGAGGCCTTCACTGTCCAGGACCTCGATTTGTTATTCAGGGGCCTCTTGTCAACAGGCTAAGCAGGTTCAGGGGCTGACTCGCACAGCTCCAGGAGATGAACAGGCACAGTCAGATGCTGATTCATTGATGAAAATGCGGCTGCTGTCAAGGCAACCCGATTCCTGGGTTGGCCAGTGAGCATGTTCACTGACTGCTGGCAGTTTCACACGAGGGAAAGTTCAAGTTCAGCGGAAAGGCTCCTCGGAGCATGGAAGCTGGGTGAGCAGAGTAACCCTGGTGGTCTTCCTGGAGGCACTGGTCTTTCCTCTGCTGTACCCAGTGGTCGTGCTCAGGACACCCTTCCCCAGCACAGCTCTGGAGAGTGCCCACACACATATTTGATGCCCGAAGATGACCTGCTGGGTGTGCCCATCCTTTCTTTCGGCAGAACACTGCAGTTGTTTATAGAGAGTGACTTTCACAGTCTACACTCACCAGTCATGTGGCTGCAAGGATTAATGATACAACACGTGGTGTGCTTTGCACGCCTTACCTCCCCAAAGAAAACCCAAGAGGTGAGAGCAGGTATTCAATAAATGTTTAATGAAAGGGACTCCACCTGGCCCCAGCCCCTTATAAAGGGGAAATCTGATCATTAAATCAGTGCAAACCCATCCCCTAATAAATCCATCAACATGTTTTGAGACCTCACCATTGTTCGAGGTGCCATGAAAAATACCGAAGCAATAAAGGTATGTTCCCCTCCCTCCGGGAATTTATAGATAATAAAATTGACACTATTAATCAACACCTACAGGGTGAGCGTGAATAGCACAGAGCTAAGTGTGCTAAGGGTGCGTGTCAATGTATGACTTTGCTCCAGCACCCTTTTCTTCGCTGGTGTGGCAGAGGACGGGCCCCTGGCTGGTGCTCACAGGGCTGGTGCCCGCTGGGGCTCTAGGCACGGGCCCCCGAGGCAGGTCTCACTCCCGGCCACTCAGCTGACACGTGAGGGCCCAACAGTCGCGGTCAGCACAGCAGACAGCCAGCGTCGGAGAGAGCAGACACAGGCGGGCTGGGATAGCCATGTGGGGGCAGGTGGGTAGCGAGTGGCCGGTCGTGGACCCTGTCCCCAAGGGGCTGAGCTCTCCCCAGTCTCACCCCCTCTTTCATCCCTGCTTGGGGAGTATTACCATCTCTAAAGCCTCAAGATGAGGCTGAGTTGCAGCTCGTCTTTCTCGGCTGAGTCAGCTTGGCCAGCTTTCTGACCCACACCCCCTGCCTGCCCAGGGCCGTGGGTCTTTCTAGACCCATTTTCCCGTCCCTACCCGGGTCCTAGCCAAGATCGAGCCCCAGCCTCCTGCCACCCTCACAGCTTAACAGAAATAAGACCCGGCTTGGAATCATATTACATGTGCAGTGTCATACCAGCCTCACCCCAGATTAACTGCAGGGGCACAGGAGCTGGAGCTGGTTACCACCCAAGTCTGCATTGCTGTGGAGCTCTGGTTCTCAAAGTGGGGCCTGGGACTCTGGGAACATCCTCAAATGCCGTCAGCGTGTACATGAGGTCAAAGCTGTTTTACTAATAATATGAAAACATCATTTGCCTTTTTACCCGCATTCTCTCATGCGTGTACTTTGGAATTTTCCAGGGTGCATGACATTACAACTGACTGCACTCTGGGGGTGACAGAGCTGTGCTTACCAGCCCACCGTGCACTGTGAGATGGTCGATTTTATGTGATTTCTTTTTTAACCACCATTTAAAAATTTTTTGAATCGTTCAAAGAATCTTGTTCTCATCTCTTAAACCTAATCTTAAAGATATTTGCAAAAACATGTCCGGCAATGCCACTGTTCTCAGTAATTCTTTTTATTTTGGCAAATATAGCAACATTCATAAGAAGTTTTGCTTAATTAAATAAGTAGTGCTTGTTATTGCTATTTTTTAAACTGTTATTTTAAAATAAATTACTAAACATTCCTCAAGTTGGGGCCTCCCTGGTGGCACAAGTGGCTAAGTCTCAGCACTCTGAAGCTATCCAGAGTCACTGCAGCACATGTTCAATGCCCAGCCAGGGAGCTTCCCACATGACACAGCAGACCTCTCCTGTCTCACCCACTGCTCCCCTCAGCAGTGCATTTCAGTAGATCTTCCTGTTCTGCTCCCCACTCTGTCTCTAATGAATCTTCTCACCCCCCACACCTCTGGCCTACACCCAGCTTGCATACATAAATAAATAAATCTTTAAAAAAATTCCTCAAGTTGTTTTAATTTCTAATATGGTAGACATCCACTCACCACATAAAAGCTCTCTGAATGTCGTCAGTAATTTTTAAGAGTGTAAGAGGATCGGAGTCCAAACATCTGAAACCCGCCATTCCAGTGAGAGGTACAACAGGTAGGGTTGCCAAAAAAAAATACAGGCTGCCCAGAAAAATCTGAATTTCAGATATACTACAAATCATTTTGTAGTATAATGTTGCCAGGGACATGCTGAACTAAGAAAGAGTATTGTCGTTCGGCTGAAATTCCAATTTAAATGGGTGTTCTCCTTTCCCCCTAAAGTTGGCGGCTCTGATAGCAGGGAGACCTGGGCTGGAAGAGCTGAAGTTAGACTGGGGAGCCTGACCCAGAGAGGAGGGAGGACCCCTGCTCAGGCAGTTTAAGGAAGGGGAATGAGCTTGAGACCTCTGAACTCAGGGCTGGAATCACAGCTGGGGACAAACACCCCCAGCCCCACCCCCACCCCCACCAGTGGACCCAAGACTCACCCCACCCCCAAGAAACCCAGGGGGCCAGAGGAAGCAGCAGAAAGCGAAATACACAGTGACATAGTTCCTTGTACGGTGTTGTTCTTAAAAAGGGGGAAGTGACACTGGGGGGTGATGGGTAGGTGGGGTTCGGGGAGGACTGATGTCTCTGCAGGATGTCAAAACCACCCAGCAGTGAGGTCACCGGCTCCCCCTGACACTGCTAATAATAGCTGTGGTTGCATCAGGGCCCAGGCTCTCAGAAGTCTAGGGGTGAATCTTGAGGTCTGGGTGGGCCTTCAAGCCAGGTGGCAGGAAAACTTAAGCGCCTGTTTGGGGCTGGAATAAACAGAAATAAAGGACACACCTCTGGATCAGCCCAGTAGCCCTTCCTGCCAGTTAAGAGAGTGGAGGGAGAAAGGGCCCACAACAGGGCCTCCTCCCAGCTGCCTGGGGAGGCTCCAGGAAGCTCTTCCCATCAAGAAAGGCAAGCAGGGCTTCCTGGTGGCACAGTGGTTGAGCGCTGCACTGTGGGCTGTCGGCAGGCAACAGCGACATGAGTTGGACGCCTGGCTGGGGAGATTCCCACATGGCGCAGCAGACCTCTCCTGCCTCGTCCGCTGCTCCCCTCAGCAGTGTATTTCCATCCATCTGCCTGTTCTGCTCCCCACTCTGTCTCTGGTGAACCCTCTCACCACCCCACACCTCTGGCCTGTACCCCAGCTTGTATGCATGAATAAATAAATCTTTAACAATACAAAAAATAATAGAAAGAAAGGCAGGAGTGGCCTTCCTGGTGGCGCTTTGGGTTAAGTCTCAGGACTATGAAGCTATCCTCAGCCACTGTAGCACGAGTTCAATCCCCAGCCAGGGAGCTTCCCACATGGCACAGCAGACCTCTCCTGCCTCGCCCGCTGCTCCCCTCAGCAGTGTACTTCAGTAGATCTGCCTGTTCTGCTCCCCACTCTGTCTCTGGTGAATCCTCTCACCCTTCCCCTGCTCACCTCTGACCTACACCCCAGCTCTAGTATGCATAAATACATAAAAATAAATCTTTTAAAAAAAAGAAATCATGAATTCATTGTCGTGAGATTTCATAATTGCAGGCCTGAGCGGCAGCCCCCCACTACCAAGCTGAGCCTCCTCCCTGGCTGGCCCCAGCCCCGCCCAGGCTGCTGACCCAGGAGGATGGATTCCTAGCCCACTGCTGCAGGCCGAGCCAACGTCAGGCTCGGGGCCTTTCTCTGCACAGACTTCTTTGTCAACTGTTTGGAGCAGAGGGAAGTAACCCAGCTTAGGGAAAGACAGAAAAATAAGTGTTTTCTTTCTTGAATCTTCTCGCTCAACCATCGCAGCCTGGGGAAAGTTGTCAGTTGCTTCTCCAGAGGTTTCCTAAGGCCATTCATTATTGGCTCTAGTTAAGGAGTGGGAAGAGGAACTGAGAGTGGGGTGGGATCTGGCCTTCTCTGACCATGGTTTTGGGGCCCGCTTGAAGTCACAGAACAAGCGGGGGCACAGCTCACCATTCCTGGTATCTAGAGCTTATTGAGCAAATGCGGATCGGCCCCTAATGCCAGGGCCTGGTGAGATGTGAAGTTGAGCTCCAGCTTCTGGGACACAATCTTACGGTGATCAGATAATGGCTAACAGTATCTGAGCAAGGTTTGAGATCAGGGTTTTGTGGGGGAGCAAGGCACTCCTCCCCCAGGGAAGTGCTGGGGGGAGTGAGCTAGGCCTTGTAGGCTGAAGAATTTTCTGGGTCAATTCTGGGTTTGTAGGGAGCAAGAGGCCCTTAGAAACTTAAATACTGACCTCAAATAGTCAAGTCTGGCACCTGTGCCTAAGCCGCACACCCTCAGGTGCACTCTGTCCCCTGCCCTGGCCACACCGTGCTCTTGTGTGCTCGGGAACTGAGGCGTCTGCTCCTGGAGTGGCAGGGCCCAGGGGCTCTTTCTGCCCACTGGGTCCCAGGGATTCAGGCTCCAGACTTGGCTCTGCCCTCCCACAACCACAGTCTGGCAGCCTGGCCCTTCTGCCTTTGCCGGGAGGGAAGCTGCTAGAAGCCTGGCCCACAGCTCACTGCAGAGGCCTGGCCTGTGGGTGTCCGTGGAGGGGGAGGGGAGCCTGCTGGGCAAGGCCAGGCCCAGTCTCCAGGGGCTTCTGCTGTGTGCTCCCCATAGGTGGGCAGTGTTGAGCCCATGTGGGCAGGAGAGTCCAGTGTGGCTCTGCCCAGGATGTGCCATCGTGGGCCAGTCCCTGGACTTCTCCGTGCCTTGGCCTCCTGTGATCTGTGCTCTGGGGTCTGGCAAAGGCAGGAAGGTGCCCCGTGAGCTGCAGGGCGCGTTGCGGCGGGAGGGGGTGTCCCTGTGAATTTCCTCCGGACCCCAGCATTTGAACAGGGAGGCTGTCTCTGGGCTTTCAGAAGCCAACTCCTCAGGCCCGGGGCCTGCTGCAGAGAGTCCTGGTGTGATTTGCAGATCTGTTGACTCCAGAGCTCAACGTTGCATTTTTCTAGGGGAAGGGTGCAACATTTTCCACCAGCTCCTCAAAAGAATCCACAACGAGGGGCCTCCCTGGTGGCACAGCGGTTAAGTGCTGTGCTGTGGAGCTGTCGGCAGTGATGACAGGAGTTTGATGTCTGGTGGGGGAGATTCCCACAAGGCGCAGCAGACCTCTCCTGCCTTGCCCGCTGCTCCCCTCAGCAGTGTGTTTACGTCGATCTGCCTGTTCTGCTCCCCACTCTGTCTCTGGTGAACCCTCTCACTGCCCCATGCCTCTGGCTTGTACCCCGGCTTATAGGCATCAATAAATCAATCTTAAAACAAAAAAAGGAATCCACAGTGATAACCTAGTAGAGCCACTTCCTGGACGTCTGGCACCCTCCGGGGGGGGGGGGGGTCACCTGTCCCCAGCCCAGCAGGCAGAGGGGTCTCCAAACCCTTGGAGGCAGCAGCCATACGGCTGAGATGGCCCGCGCAGCCCCCTTCACCGCAGCCCTGGCCAAGTGGCACCTGGGTCTGAAACCCCAAGGAGGTGCTTGCTCACCCCAGTTCCGAACAATCAGCAAAACAGCAGAGCTGGGGAGCCCAGTGCAGGGGTGCAGTTACTCCCACTCTCTGTGCGCTGGACCTTGGCTGGAGTGTCGGGTCCTCCCGAGACACCACGTTCTGAGAAGAATTTGGACAAGTGGAAATGTTTTCAGAGGATACACGCCAAGCTGTGAAAAAGTCGAAACCACATCTTTGGAAGACTGGCTAGCAGCACTGAGGGTGTTCGGCTGAGAGCAAGAATACAGAGACGCCGGGGATTGCGAGTGAGTGTTAAATTCTTGAAGTGCGGCCTAGTGGATTCTGCACGGAGGCAGATCGCAAGTCAGGAAAAGGAGGAATTTTCTAATAGCGAGCTCTGCCCCACATGGAGTGAATACTGACCTTGCAGAAGGAAATAAATGGCACAGAATCCAAGTTGTGTTCCAGAAGGAGATGAAGAAATGACAATGAGCACATCTCCCCTGGGACTCTGGAAGAGTGTGGGTGGTGCTTTGTGGAGGGGAGAAGGGGCAGAGCAGGTGAGAGTGAGCCAGAATGGGCCCCGTGGCCTCTGTCCCCAGGACACTCTGTCGTCAAGCCCCTTCCTCCAGGGACCCTGAGTCGGCGTTGCAGGATCAAGGAGCAGGGCTGAGGAGAGCGGAAGCTGGTGGCTGAGGAAGGCTGGTCTCCAGCCCCCTTGGGGGACAAGCTGGGCTGTCCTGGGTTCTTCCAGAGGGGTGAGGACGGGAAGATGGCTCATTGGTGAGTCACTCACTGGCACTGTCTGCTCCTGTTCCCTCTGGGGAGGGTGGCTGGGGGAGATCAGGCCGCTGGCCAGCTGAACGTGTGAAGACATGTGCCCCACCCTGTCCTCACAGCTCTTGGGGCAGTTGGGGTTTGGGTCCCTGGCCCTTCTCACCCGCCACCCAGCAGGGCAGGGCTGGTGAGTTAGCGTTGGATGGCTATGAGGGCAAGGGTGTCCAGCTCCTCTCACCCTCGCGGAGGGCTTGAGGTGGTCACACAGCAGAGCCGCGAGGCTGCCTGTGAGAACAGCCGCCCTGCCCTGTCTGGCACGGCAGAGGAAACTGGAGGTGTGCCCCTCTCTGGGGTTCACACCTCAGCCTGAGAGGCACACCCTCCCCGCCCCACCCTTCCTAAACCTCCTTCCAAACCTGCTCTCACCTAGCAGGCAGGTCTAGCACCCCACCTACCTCAGGGCCCCAGGGCAGCCCAAGAAGAGCCAGGGTAACTCTGGGTCGGTGCCCAAACGCACCAGCCCTGGCTGTCCCCAGGGTCTGGTCTGAGGGACACGGCAGCCTCCTGCCCCGAGTCAGGCCTAAGTCTGGGTCCCTGGTGTCTCCTGGGATTAGAACTCACAGAAGCACAGACTGACGCTTCGTCGGGGCTGAGTCCGCGTGGAGGAAGCGAGGCTGCAGAGAGCGGGCACGGCAGCAGGGGCGCCTGCTCTAGAGTTGAAGGTGTCCGGAGCTTAAGGATAGAGGTGAAGAGAGGGGTTGCCAGGGGGAGGCAGACAGGGGTTCCGACGCTGATTCTGCCCCCTCTGTGGGCAGGACCTTGGTGGCAGCGCTGCTGAACCCCAGTGTCGCAGACACAGTCTGTCTGGCATGTGAAGCGTGTTGCCATCTAACTCTCACGGGCCCCTTGTGTAGATGACCTCTCCGGTCTGAGGAAAAAACTGCAGCCCAGAGGTTAAGCACGTGGTGCAGAATCCCAGGCGTCCCCTGAGCAGTAGAGGGGGCTTAAATCTGGGGGTCTCCCCCCGTACCTACCCCTTTGACCTCCTGCTACAGGAAGAGCAGAATCGCAGGGGAGTGAGGCCAAGGACACACAGCCCTTCTCCAGGCCCTGGGGGGTGCCACAGGAGCAGGGAGCAGAGCTGGCGGGGCTCCCAGCCAAAGAGTCCAAGCAGAGGGGCTGAGGGGACCCCCCACCCAGGAACCACTCCCGAGGGGGCTCTCAGCTGTGTCTGTGTTGCTTGGGTTAGACGGGGAGGGGCTGGGGGCTCTGCCGGGGGTGGGGGGGCGAGGGTCTGGAAGTGGAGTGGAGGGTGGGTGGTCAGCAGAGCCCCCCAAAGAGGCCCCCAACAGTCTGCCCCCTGATGGAACTTTCCTCTGGGGAGGGGTCTTGAGGGACAACACTTTTTAAAACTCTCAGTGCTTTCCTGTTTGCATTTTTTTTACAGGGATTATGCGTTCTTTGAATTCATTTTCCAAGGGAAAATAAAGACTGGAAGGCACTCGAGAAATACTACCGCAGAGGGGCCACCTCTACCTGCTTCCTTGTTAAATTTTCTACAATCAAGTTGCGTTAATGATGCTCAGGGAAATGGCTCTTTAGTGAGATTCCATCTGCAATGTGGCGGCAGCAGCACTGTCCGAGCAGAACCTTCTTCCCTGATGTCCGAGCAGAACCACACTTCCCATGAAAGTGTGTCCTGTCCTGGGTGGTCACGCTGGCCGCTGAAATGGGGCTAGTGCCGCTGAGGAAATGAATGTTTAATGTTATTTAATTTCTACTAATTTAGTTCTAAATATCCCTGGATCGAGAGAGTCCAGAAAGGCAGACGGTGCATGCGGTGCCAGGTCCCGGGCAGGTTCCTGCCCTGTCACTACCTGGGCCCCTCGTGCTGGTTTCACCCCCATACCTTCCCCCCTTGTCACAGGCTTCAGAGCTTTGGGTGAGAAGGGAAAGGAAAAACATTCCCCTCTGGAGGAGCCAGGAAGACCCTGCATTCTCAGATGTGCGGGAGGTCCTTGCCCCCATCTCTACATGAATGGAGAATGGAGGATGGAGGACACAGGAATATGTGCCCATATTCCTGGTGAAGTTAGGGCCCCCTCCTGCACCCCGCACCCCACCTCACTTCCCTTCTCACCTGTGTGCAGAGAACAGGGTTCCCCATTCAAAGCCTTTGGGGGGGTCATAGTGGGGACACCTCCTGCAGGGGAGACCCAAGCACAGCCCACCTCAGGGTGTTCTTGGGCAAGTGCCTCCCCTCTGCGGCCTCGGTTTCCTCATCTGTATAATGGGAGCATCGACCTGGGATGTCACGGGTCCACCACCCATCGTCCAGCTGGTGTGATCACTGGGCGTGGCCAAGTGCCTGGGCCCCGCTGGGCAAGAGGGACAAAATGAGGTAACAGAAAGGCCCGTCTGGCTGGGAAACCCCCAAGGCCCTGGGATGGGTGACAAATGCGTGTCAGAGGCTGTGTCATCCCGAGACGAGCCGGCCGCCGACCGGCTCCCTCGGCCAGTGCGCTGCGCGGCCCCAGAACCTGCCTGCATGTTAGTGTGTCCAAGCTGTGCTGCATTTACCTGCTTTATCTCTCTCTGTCTTTGGGGGTAAATTTCAAGACGTTTAAGTGAAGGGAATTTGTCTGGCTCACCTCAGTATCCTACACCTCTTGCCCAAAGCAGATGTTCAGGTATATTTGATGAACAGATGCAGGAGAGGTTCCTGGGGCCCCAGGCTGTCTGCTCTGGGGTTGGCATTAGGCTCTGTGGCTTACAGGTGCTTGAGAAAAGAGAAAGTAAGTGGAATTTGAATTTCCAAAACCTAATTCCCAAAACCTAAACTTTTCTTTCTCTGGCAAAGTGAAGAAAGCGGTCAGTGGAATAAACTAATTCAGACTAAGATGTGAATGGCTCTAGGGGCATGTGCATTTGCACAGGAAGCAGCCACCCCTTAACCTAGCTGTGACATCCTCAGCAAGGCTGGGTTTGCCCCAGGTCTGCCTTCACCAGCTGTGCCCATGAATAAATTCCCTCATCTGGCCAAGACTCTGGCTGCTGAAGCCTTAATGACACCTCCTGCGCCACATTCCAGGCTTGTGTGAAGATAAAATGAACCAGTGCACACAAAGGGTGTGTGCTTGTTGTACTGTTCTGGAGGGAAAAGGGATTGGTATTGCCGTGACTGTTGCCTGGGGTAGGGGGTGGGGCCTCCCCACACTCCAAGTCATACCTGAGTAGCTGGTGGCCCCACATGGAAGCCACCAGCTCTTTCATCTTAGAGCTGCCAAGCAGAGCAGGAACCTGCTATCTCTTTCATCTTCGCCCCACCTCCCGGAGCAGGCAGGAGGAGGGAGGTGGGAGAGCCCCAGACAACCTCCCTTCTCTCTCTCCCCTCAGTCTCTGATGAGGACCCCTGCCGTGGTGGCAAGGACCCCTTCAGAGGTCCCCTCTCAGACCTCACTCCAGCCAGCCCCCCTCCATATTGGGAGCCTGCTCTCCAGGTAGCTTCCTGCTGAAGCATCTCGGACTTGCCAGCCCAGCCAGCGTGTCTCCATCAAGTCTCCATTGGCGTAGAGATGGGGGCACGGACCTCCCGCACATCTGAGAATTCCAGACCTTCTTGGCTCCTCCAGAGGGGAATGTTTTCCCTTTCCCTTCTCACCCAAAGCTCCCCTCCCCTTCTCCTCAAGTCCCCAAGTCCTACAACTTCTGAGGCCGGGTTTCCCTCCCTCTCTGACGCGGTGCTCGCGTCTTCCCCTGCCCACACCTTATTGCTGCTGTGGACTTAGCAGCGCCCCCAGATGCCCTGGCCTCCAGGGTGCAGGGGGGCAGCACTGCTGCCTGCTGGACAGCATTTGGGGGACCACGGAATGCTGCCCCCTTTCTACCCACCAGCCAGGGACCAACCCAAACCCTCCCACCTCAGGCCACACTCCCTGCTCCGCTCATGCCCATCCTCCACACTGAGAAAATTCCCGAAGTTCCCGTGGGGTTGCAACTCCCCTCCCAGGGCCTCCTCAGTGCTCATCTCTTCGTGCCCGTCTGGAGTTGTGTGCACGCCTGTGCCCGGGGCTCTTGCAAGCCTCCTTGGAGTCATGTGCCCGCGTGTGCCCGGGGCCTGCCCCTGCCTGGCACAGAGCAGGTGCTCAAAACCATGTTTCTTTAATCAGACCCAGTGGTTTGGGGGACACTGGCCCAGCAACAATGCCAGCCCCCAGGAAGCCCCTCCTCTGCTGAGGGCAGTGGGCAGCCACATTGCCATCTCTGGAGTTCCTGCTCACCTGGAGGGCCCGTCTGGGTGAGCAGGGGTGGCAATCTGAGCTGCACGGGGTCAGTGCGGGCAACTCTCTCTTACATAAGCTCATTTGATGCCCAAGTTCATGGCAAATCCTCTCCTCCTCAACTCTGGGTGCTTGGGAATGAGGCTTGAGGTTTGAGCCCAGGTCTGGCAACTCCAAACTAGACCTCTAGTCCACTAGAAAAAGAACAGGGCACCAAACTCCAGGGAACAGGGGGTGGTTTCTTACCTAAAACAGGGGGCCCAGGAGGGTAGAGCTGAGAGAACTCAGCCTTCCCACAGGAGATCAGGGAACAGCGCCTCCAAACCAACCTCACACCCGGGTCTTTCTAGAGTCTTTAATCCCCAGCAAGCTGAGACTGCAGCAAGAGCAGCCAAAGTAAGTCAACCCAAGAAAACCTTTGGGCTGGGGAGGCCGACAGCAGCGAGGCGCTGTCAGCGCTTTAGGAAACAGAGCCCGCGTGGGGGTGGCTGCCCGAAGACAGGGCCTCGGCAGAGGCAGAGGTGGCCTGTCCAGTACCGATGGGCCTTGCTACCTCACCTGCGCAGCCTCGGGAGGCACTGGCTCCTGGGAGCACAGGGCACGCCTCTGGGTGGACCAGGGGGTAGGAGGCAATGATGCAGCCCCCGCCTGGGTGCCCTCTGACTGGTTGGGTGACTCAGGTCCTGCCAGCAGCTCAGATGTGCCGGGGCAAGTTCCAGCCTTCCCAGCATGCCTCTTGGAGGCCACACTTCCTCCCTCCCCTCCCTCTGGAGGTTGTGCTGGCTGCATCCTCAGCCCTGCCCCAGCTCTGTCCCTGAACAGGCCGGAGCCTCCTTGGGACCCGCATGGCATGTCCCCCAGGGGTAGCCCTGGAGGTGGCATAGAGCAGGCACCCACACCTCACGTGTTCTTTGAGCCTCAGGGACACCTCAGCACTGGGGCAGAGGCATCATTATCACGTGCCAATAAGGGGGCAGGGGCCCAGGACCTCAGAGCCAGCAAGTGGCTGGGCCCCAGCTCAGCAGGGCACACCCAGGCCTTTCTGGAGCCACTGCCCCTTGGGAAGCGCCGCTTTGTCTGTGAGGCTTCTGGGTAAGGCCGCTGGGCTGAGCCCTGGCCCGCGGGAAGAGGAGCCTGGGGGCCTCAACTGTGCCCAGAGCAACCTGGCACCTTTCTCCCAAGTATCTTTCAAGAGCAGGTCTCCTGCCCTTGACCTTCTCCCATATGAGAAATGAGGAGCAGGTGTACCGCTCCTTAGGTGAATCCTTACACTCTAGACCCTGCGATGAGGTTGTGGGGTGCAATCCTGCACCCCAACCTGCACCAGTTGCCTTCCTGTTGGACCATGAGAAGACTGGTCTGGGGGCAACCAGAACTTAGTCCAAGGGGACAAGGTTTGCGCCCAGTCCTGGCCATCCAAAGCCCCTGTTCTTCATTCTAAGGTCTGGACTTCACTTAAGGAGCCACCTCTAAAGGGAAGCAAAGCCTGTTTCCCCCCACCCAGAGCCCCTCCAGGTGCCCTACTGATGGAGGAGACATAAGATTAGAACTAGACCCACACAGGAAAGTGGGGGTAGAAGAAATCAACATAACCATTAGCACAATCCCCAAGTGCCAGCTCCTAAGTTACAAAGCATAGGTAGGTGCTAGACGGCAGTCTAGGGGCAAAGATGAGATCGAGCCCGTTGTAGAATCTCAGGTCTCTTTTCTAATTCTAGCTAGCCAGCAAACAGACGGCCATCCTCGAAGATGAGCCCCTCCCAGCTGAAAGAAGGCTCTATCAGTGCCATCCCTGCAAGAATTCGGGGCAGCCATTTCTCTGCCCACCTGTGCCTATGCAGGTGCTTTCCTTTACCAGCTCTGTCCCTCTGCAGGGCAGCGGCCTGCCTGTCTGCCCGTGACCTGCACCACGCAGGCCTCTCTCAGCAAACCTGCCTCTCAGTGGGGCAGCTCTTTCTGCCCGATTGTGTCTGTACAAGTGCCTTTACTTCCTTGTCCTAATAAACCTGTTCTTTAAGTATAACTGACTTTGTCTCGTGGAGAAACTTGTCGTGCCGCCGAAGGGAGCTCTGGGGAAACCTTTCCCAGAGTGAACCCAAGGACCCCACTCCGCTCTCAAATCCATCAACTCTAAAATGACATCACTACCGCAACTTCCCCCTCCTGCCAAGGCCTCTCCTCGCCCCCTTCCCTCCCCTGTAATCTGGAGTGGGGGCAGGGTGGGGGTGAGGCCTGAGTCCTCCACATTTGCCAAGGTGCACCTGCCGCAGCCCCCCACCCCTGCCTGGGTGTGCCAGTGCCTGATTCCTTCAGGCGCCCGGCCGCCAAGCACCAAGTCCAGGCAGAACCAACAGCTGCACCCCTCAAGGCCCCAGGGTTGGGTCCTCAGGACAGAGGTTCTGGGGGGCCCTGCCTGTCGACCCTGCAGCCTCAAGATGGTCCCTGCAGAGGCGGCCACCATGGCTGTGTCTCACCTCGAGAACCTTGGGGAGGGAAGCAGGCCCGAAGTGGGGCAATTCACCCCCTTGCACAGAGGGACGAGGCTCAGACACAAACAAGGACATGCTGTCCACCTCAGAGGAGCCAAACCCCGCTGGACCCAGGCCCCAGCCCAGCGGGGCAGAGCTCTCCTGGGTGGGGGGCAGGGCTGTGCTGGGGGGGCAGG
>PVIJ01021454.1:0-18440 GCA_004024925.1 Scalopus aquaticus | reverse complement strand
GTTTTTGAATGTTTGGTAGAATTCATTTGTGAAACCATCTGGTCCTGGGCTTTTGTTTTTGGGGAGGTTTTTAATTACTGTTTCAATTTCACTACTTGTGATTGGTCTGTTTAGGTGTTCTAGATCTTCTTTGTCTAGTTTTGGGTGATTGTATAGTTTTAGGAATGTGTCCATATCCTCTAGGTTGTTATACTTGTTTCCCTATAGCTGTTTATAGTAATCTCTGATTAGTTTTTTTATTTTTGCTGTGTCTGTTGTGATTTCCCCTTTTTCATTTATGATCCTATTTATTTGTATTTTCTCTCGTTTTTTCTTTGTAAGCCTGGCTAGTGGTTTGTCTATTTTGTTTATTTTTTCAAAGAACCAGCTTTTGGTCTCGTTAATTTTCTGGATTGTTTTTTTTTTATTTCCATTTCATTTAGTTCTGCTTTGATTTTTATTATTTTCTTTCTTAAACTGTCTTTTGGGGTTTTTTGTTGTTCATTTTCTAGTTCTTTGAGATGTGAGATTAAATTGTTTCTTTGGGTTGTTTCTTGTTTCTTGATGTGAGCTTGTAATGCTATATATTTTCCTCTTGTTACTGCTTTTCTGTGTCCCAGATGTTCTGGAAAGTTGTGTCCTCGTTGTCATTCCGTTCTAGATAATTTTAAATTTCCTCTTTGATCTCTTCGTTGATCCATTGGTTTTCCAATAATGTGGGTTTCTGCCTCCATGAGGTAAGGAGGTTTCTTTTTTCCTTTTTATGATTTATTTCCAGTTTGACTCCTTTATGATCAGAGAAGAAGGCTGGTATGATTTTGATCTTAGTGTATCGTTGAGGTTTTTTTTGTGGCCTGATATGTGATCGATCCTGGAGTATGTTCCGTGCGCTCTTGAGAAAAATGTGTATTCAATTTTTCGGGGGTGAAGTGATCGATAGATATCTGTTAATCCCATGTGCTCTAGGTCCTTATTTAGAGCTTTAATGTCCTTGGTTACTTTTTGTCTTCTTGATCTGTCCAATAGAGAAAGTGGGGTGTTGAAGTCTCCTACTATGTATGTATTTTCTTTAATGTCTGTTTTCAGGGATGATAATAATTGTCTGATATATTTTGGCGCTCCTTCATTTGGGGAGTATATGTTGATGATTGTCAAATCCTCCTGTTTTATTGTCCCCTTTATCATGATGTAGTGACCTGCTTTGTCTTTTTTTTGCTTTTTTAAGTTTGAAGTCTGTTTTATCTGATATAAGTATAGCTGTTCCTGCCTTCTTTCTTGGTCCATTTGCTTGTAGGATTGTTTTCCATCCTTTAACTATTAATCTCTGTTTATCTTTCGCAATTAAGTGTGTTTCTTGTAGACAGCAGAAGGTTGGGTTGTGTTTTTTGATCCATCCTGCTATGGTGTGTCTTTTAATTGGCGTGTTTAGTCCATTTACATTTAGAGTTAATATTGATATACTGTCATCCATATTTGTCTTTTTTATTTTATTTTTTTTACCTTTTTGTGATTCTAGTCCTTACCTAATTCCATATTTCCTGGTCTTTCCTCTGTTGGTTTTGTCTTCATGGTTTCTTGTAGTAAGTTTTGGAATGGGGGTTTGGTAGTGATGAATTTCTGTGGTTTCTGTTTGTCAGAGAAGGTCCATATTCTTTCTTCGTAGAGGAAGGAGAGCTTTGCAGGGTAGAGTATTTTTGGTTGACATTTGTTGGCATGTAGTATATTACATATTTCTCTCCATTCTCTTCTTGCCTTTAATATTTCTTCATAGAAATCTGATGTCAGCCTGATTGGCTTTCCTTTGTAGGTTATTTGTTTCTTTGTCCTCATCATTTTCAATATATTTTCCTTGTCTTGAATTCCCAATAGTTTTACTATCATATGTCTTGCTTTTTTTTCTTTCATTGTAATAATTTGGAGATCTTCTGGCTTCCTGTATGTTGATTTTTATTTCCTTTTTCATGTTTGGAAAGTTCTCTTCGGTTATCTCCTTGAGAAGTTTCTCTGTTCTTTTGTCTCTCTCCTCTCCTTCTGGGATTCCTATGATTCTGATATTTCCTTTTCTCATGGTGTCAGATAGTTCCTGAAGCTTTTCCTCAAAAATATGGAATGCTTCATGAATTTGCATGTCATCCTTGCACAGGGGCCATGCTAATCTTCTCTGTATCATTCCAATTTTAGTATATGTGCTGCCAAAGCAAACACCTGATGTACCTTTTAAAGCCACTTTTTCAGCATTATTTAACTGTGATTGACAAATAAAATGATAAGACTTAAAGTGTGCAATGAGATGATTTGCTGAACACATATATTGTGAATTTCCCCTGTAGTTAACTACATATCACCTCATAGATTTACCATTTTTTTTTTTTTTGGTGCAAACACTTTGGTTCTAATTTCTTAGCAATTTTAATTATAGAATTGTTATCAACTACAGTCACTGTTTTATGCATTAGATCATCAGACTTTACTCATAATCGAAAGTTTAGAACTTTTCAACCTCTCCCTATTTTCTCTACCTTCCTAGCCTGGCAAGGTCCATTCTACTTTCTGTTTCTGTGAGTTTCGTTCTTTTTAATTTTTTTTTAGATACCACCTATCAGAGATACCATGCAGTATCTTTTTCTGTTTAGTTTTTCTCTCCTAATTATACATTATCTATAATTCACAGTTAATATCTAGTATTATTCTGCTATATGTTTGTATATGACATTTTCTTTATTCATCCAACAGCACACTTAAATTGTTTCCATGCCTTGGCTATTGTAAGTGATGCTGCTATGAACCTGGAACTACAGATATCTGAGCTAATGATCGTATTTTCTTTGACTCTATATCCAGAAGTGTGATTGCTGGATCATGGTTATTCTATTTTTAACTCCTGGAGGAGTGTCCATACTGTTTTTCCATAGTAGCTATATCAGTTTATATTCCCACCAACAGTATGTTAGAGTTTCCTTTTCTACACATCCTTGCTAGCATTTGTTACTTCTTATTTTATTTTTTTATAGTAGACAACCTAACAAATGTGAGGTATACCTCATTGTGGTTTTGATATGCAATTCCCCGATGTTGAATAGTGGGGGATTATAATACAATTATGCTGGATTCCATGTCTTTTTCCTCCCTTTCTGCTCTCCATCATATATCTATCCATCACTCTCTTAAGATGTGGCTTCTCTTTCTTGACCCACTTTCAATATTCTCTTTTCCTTACCCTGTCCTAATTATTCTTACTGTTGGGAAAGTAGAAAAGGGACACGTCTGCTCTCTTTCTTGGTAGGTCACATTCTTCCACCCTTTTTTAGATAATGACTCCGATGTGAGGAGGAACACTTGATTTTCCCAGGAGGAGTTAACTTCGCTGTTCATAATCCAGTTGCTTGACCAATAAAGTAGGGTAGAAGTGACCCATTTTCAGGTTGATATTCGAGGAGATTGTCAGCTACAACTAACTCCAAATTGCTTAGAACATTCGCTTTTGAAACCCAGCTGCCATTGTTGTAATAAAGCTCAAGCAGCCCCCAGGAGAGGCCTAGAGGGATAGGAACCAAGTTCTACAGCCAACAGCACTGGCTGAGCTCCCACCAACACCCCATATGAGTGAGCCAAGTTGGAAGTAGATACACTGTCCCAGCTGATTCCATATGGAGCAGAGACATGCTGCCCCTGCTGGGCCCTGCCCAAATCACACATTAGTGAATTAAATAAATGATATCTGATGTTTTAAGCCTTTAACGTTTGTTGTAGCTATCTTATTACACAGCAATGGAAAACCAGAACAAGAGACATATGGTCCCAGGCCTAAGCTGCAATTTCTAATCATTTTGTGGAGAGCATAGGATACTTGCTCTCCCTTTTAGAAAGAGGCATATTACTTCCATTTGGTTATTGTGCGCAGTTTTCTCAATTAGGATTCCATAGGGAAAAATGGTGAGATCTAGGATGATTAAAAAGACTCCATCCAGATTGCTTCCAAAATATCATTGACAATAAACGTTTATTGAGAAATATAACATTAGACTGGTGACAACAAAAAGGTACAAAATGATAGATTTCAACTTTGACTTTATAATTGAATGGACCAGGCACCTTAGAAAATACTGAGACTTGGCAGTCTCCACCCCAAACCACCTGTACCCCAGTCCCAGAAATTCTGGCGTAGTTGGAGTGTGTCCTGGGCGTTTTGATTAGGAAATCTCCCCAGGTGAGCCTCATTCCAGCAAACTTTGAAAACCACTAATCTGGAAGACCCTATTACTGCCCTCACAAGTTTATAGTCTAGCTGAGAAGCTAGGGTTTCATATAAAAAGATAAGTGACATTCCAGGGAATATCCAGTGTGTGAGATGGATTATCATAAATGTGAATCAGACGTTAAAGGGCAGTTAGTAGTTCTCTCATTTTAGTTTTTCCCTAGAATGTCTCAAAAATCTTTTCACTAAAGTTGTTGCCTGTGTTACATATTTTATTTCTTAATTACAGCATTTGTTTTGCTATAAAACACATGTGTTTCAGGAGATAATGCTCTTAGAGTTGAGAATCATTTTACAATACCGGACATTTAATATAATTCTTTTTTTCCTAAAATTTTTTAATCTAGGAAATTGATGAGAACTATAATTAGTGACCTGTTATAATGGAAGACACACAGATGCTTTTCATTTGTTGCTATTGTATGTGTTGTTTTCCTGTTCTTTATTAGGATATAAGATCACTGGGGATAAAAGCCAAATATTTTGTTCCTTTTATATCCCCCCTCCCAAATTCTAAACACCTTACAGAATGTGAACACTTTGTAGAGGTTCACTAGGTAAGTTGTATATGATTGGACACCCTTTTCTACTTTGTGTTAAAGTACAAACTTTGGAGATTCTGGAGGCTGGGAAAGATCTAGAAACCACTGCAAAACTCCAGAGACAGAATTATAGAGAACTCCACAATGTAACTTTTCGTCCACTTTTTTAAAATCCCTTGAAAGTTATGTATGATTAAATGAGAATTCTTTGTTTTCATTACAAGGTATTTCTGATTTTCTAAAGTTATTCAGGGAGATCAGAAAGCCGCTAGGTTACCTTTTGCTGTATAACTACCATATATATTTTTGGAGCATATAAATGTTGCACAGCATGTTACTGGCCTGAAGTATTGGGGTTTTTATAAATCCTCTTTATTTAGTATGTTTTATTACTAGAATCCATAAATCAAGTGTTGCTACTTCCCTAAACATATTTGTTATGAATATCACTGGCACAGAATTATATTAATACATTCAATCAATAAAGCTCTCAATATTCACCATTCAGCCACTGACTGGTATATAAAATTGATAAATCCTCCTCCATTCTGTGTGCCACCAAGTTGCTGCTTTCTGATTATATTTGTTTTATTTATTCTTTTTTAACTCTCTGACCTGTTTCATTAACATTCACGCTATTGCTGGCTCCCTTCCTTTAATGCTATGGGGTATTTCCTTTTTTTTTTTAATTGAGCTGATATTGTTTGCAACAGTGTATACGATTTAGGGGAATAGGTTCACACTTCAGATGTATGTCTCCACAATATGCCTGCCACCAAAGCTCTCATCTTTTACCCTAGACCACTGGGTCCCTTCTCTGTGGGGTACTTCTAACCTGCCTGCTAATTTAGGCTTCAGGAACCATGCCTACCACATGGAACTGGAAGGTGGCATTCCAAGTTCACTTTTGGCAAAATGGGGATGGAGTAGGGTTTCCACATTTTTTTCTTTCTCCCTCTTAAATGTTTTATTGACTGACTAGAGGTCATTTCTAGTGGTTCTTCCACCTGTGCTCTCTTTTCTCAGTCATCTTCCGCAGTCCTGTTACATAAGTATGGGACTAAATTTATTCTGTCCTTCACCAGTGGTTTATGACTCAAGGTGCATATTTTGATTACTTGAAAATACAGATAGTCAGAATCTATCTACCTGAGGAGATTCCAAATCAAAACACCTGGATATTTGGCTAAGGCACCTGTGCTTTTTGTGCTTTTAAAGAAATGTCATCGATGACTCTTACATACAGGACCCATTGCAGGGTACTATCTGAGACCCTTGACAATGTATTAGATTAAGCTTTATGTGCCTCATACTTAAAGGCATTTAACTTGACTAAATGGTCAATATTGTTATTTCCTTTGCTATATAATGACATTTTAAAATGTTATCCTTTGCTCAAGCTTTTATTTTATAGCACATTAACTTCATTTAGGGTTTTCTTTCAATCTCCCAAATTGTCTTCTTTCTAAACCAAGAGCTGTTCATTTTCCAGTGAGAGTTTAATCTCGTATGTATACAATGAGATGATTAATTCTTACAAATACAAAGATTCTCACATAAAGGTGATGTTATCAGACAACAGATTACTTGGAAAAGGCCATTTCTTGGGATCCTTGCTCTCCTACTCCCCTCTCCTCAGCATGCTCACACTATGCCTGGCCCCTCTCTTTGCAAGTTGCTGGGAACTCGATTCTTCTCTGCCCAACTTGCAGTGTATCCTTTAAGGGCGTTGGAAATGCTATCCTCCAGGGGCTTCACTGATGCACCAGAGGTGGCTCTGCCTGATTCCCCCTGGCATTCATCTTTCTAGTTCCTGCTGAAGGCATCACCCCCCACCCCCGCACCTGCCATCCTCTGCACAAGGGCTGTAAGTGCTGGGAAATGAGCACCACCCACTTCCCTCAGATGTGGATGGATGGATGTGAACTGAGACAACTTCTCTATACTATGATGTCTCCCAGTTAGCGGCCTGCAGCCGTAAGGTAAGCTTTGATAGTGGCTTCCTGGTCTTCCCAGTTCCTGGTTGACCTAGGATGCTTCCTGGGATTGTCATTCAAATAAGCTATTTGCATGCAAATCTCTGTCTCTAGTTACACTTGTCAAGGAGGCTTTTAAGACACTGACCATTTTCCCTTCTGGCAATCCACTGAATACCTCGATTCACTGGTTTCCTTCTGTGCATCTTGTTTTCCTAATCCAATTATGACGACTTGGAGCTGGAGCTGAGCCCCCTCACTCCGTAGAGTCAGTCTGCAGAGCCCTGCAGTTGCTGACCCCACAGAGTTAACCCGGAGTGTGTGGTGTGTGTGACACTGGGGCAAACACACAGAATGGGCAGGCATGATTATTTAACTCTCGACAAATGGATCCTGAAGGGAAAGTGAGGATGGGAAATAAAATTCTTTGGGGGTTGCTTTAAAAAAGTGATAGAAGACTTTGAGGAGAGAGAGTAGTGCTGGCAGGTCTTACCTCCTTCGTAGGAGCAGGGTATGGCAAGGAGGTAGGGTGAGGTACAAAGACAGAGAAGGAAGTAACTGTACTCATGCAATTCAAGGTAACCTGTGTGTAGGTCTCAGGAAAGAGCCTGTGTGAGCACACCACAAAGGACGTGTTCTTCTAATTCATATGAGAAATGGTTCTGGGGCTTCAGAGGAAAAAGATGTGCAGTTATCTGACTCTTCCATGCACACCCCTGAATTAGGAAACAGAGTGATTTTCAGCAAGTTACTGTATAACATTTTATTTTATTTATTTTTTTAAGGATATATTTATTTATGCATACAAGCTGGGGTACAGACCGGAGGTGTGGGGCAGCGAGAGGGTTCACCAGAGGCAGAGTGGGGAGCAGAACAGGCAGATCAGCGGAAACACACCATTGAGGGGAGCAGCAGGCGACACAGGAGAGGTCTGCCGCGCCATGTGGGAATCTCCCCGGCTGGGCTTTGAACTCGCGTTGCCGCCACCAACAACTCCACAGCACAGAGCCTAACTGCTGTGCCACCAGGGAGGCCCTGTATAACATTTTAACGAGGTATCAATGAATGCGACCTATTCAGTAGGGCAGCTTCAGGAAAGCATGCACCTGTTCTAATCTTCCTTGTTCTGTTGGAAAAAGAAGAAAAATAAGCAATGTTTAGAATAGGCAGGCAATGATTACACCTGGTTTCTGCATGAATATTATGGAAGGGGAGGCAACCTAACTTACAAGCCCGTGGCTGCGTATTGAGCAAAATCTTATGAGTATGCTGTTTAATTGCAATTGCTGATTATTTCTCCATAATTAAAAGATATGCTCCTGAATATTTAAATTAATTTTGTAGTTGGGGTATAGGTCAATTCCACACATCCCACAAGCCACCTGTAAGAAAGAAATTGAAATCTTGGCACATGACCTTTCTTCCACTTTCCACAGTTTTAATGAGGCATATTTACATAGTGCAATAAAGTTCACCCATACTAAGTATATAATTGAGTGATTTTTAGTTAGTTTATAGAGTTGCACAATTATCACCATAGTACAGCTTTGGAACATTCCCATCACTCCAGAAATTCTGTTGAGCTCATTTGCAGTCAGTCTTTGTGAATACTCTCAGCTCGATGTAACCTCTAATCTGCTTCTTGTTCTTATTAATTGGTATTTTCTGAACATTTCATAAAGATGGGATCATATGCAATATATAATCTTTTGTTCTTGGCTTCTTTGACATAGTGGTTTTTTTTCCAGTTTATTAAATTTTGCTTTTATCTTTTTTCTTTTTGTGAGACCTTTTTTTATAGAAATCTGATGGACAAGTGAAAATTATATATATTTAATGTGTACATGTGGTATGCATGTACACATTATGAAATGATTATCACAATAAAAATAATCAATATATCATCACTCACATAGTTAACCTTTTTTTTTTTGGGTGGTGAGAACACTTGAAATCTACCCTTATAGCTAATTTTAAGTATATGATTCATGATTATTAACTTATCACTGTATTCACTTTATCCATTCATCTGTGTTAATCTGTCTCCTTAGATTGTTTATATATCTTGACTACTGTGAGTAACACTGCAATGAACATGATAGTACATATATTTCTTAAAGATAGTGATTTTATTCTTAGGGTGTATGCCCAGAAGTGAGATTGCTAGATCATGTATGGTGGTTCTATTTTTAATTTTTAGTGTACGTCCATAAAGGTTGTACTAATTTGCATTTCCACCAATACTGTGCAAGGGTTTCCTTTTCTTCACATTCTTGCCAACACTTGTTCTTTGTCTCTTTGATAATAGTCATCCTAACAGGTGTGAGGTGACACCTTATTGTGATTTTGATTTGTATTTCCCTAATGATTAGTGATGTTGAGTTTCTTTTCATATACCTGCTGGCTATATGTAAGCCTTCATTGGAGCAGATTGTCTTTGATGGGCTTGTTGAAGTGGGATTCCTGGATTCCATGGTAAGTATATGATTAATGTCATAAAAAACTACCACTCTTGGGCCTCCCTGGTGGCGCAGCGGTTAAGCGCTGCTCTGTGGAGCTGTCGGCAGCGGGACGCGAGTTCCACGCCCTGCCAGGGAGAAACCCACATGGCGCGGCAGACCTCTCCTGCCTTGCCTGCTGCTCCCCTCAGCAGTGTATTTCTGATCTGCCTGTTCTGCTACCTGCTCTGTCTCTGGTGAACCCTCTCGCCGCCCCACACCTCTGGCCTGTACCCCAGCTTGCATGTAAAAAAAAAAAAAATCTTTAAAACAAACAAACAAACAAACAAAAAAAAACTACCACTCTTTTCCAGAGAGTTTGTTTTCCCACCAGCAAAGCAATGAATGGGAGTTCCACTTGATGGGTCAGACAATCTTTTTGAGCTTTTCAATATACAGACTTTTGACTTTTTCTTTATTTCTTTTCTATCTCACTAATTTCCACTTAATCATCACCATTTCACTTCTTTCCCCACATTAATTTAGTTTGCTCTTGGATTTCTAGTTTATTAAGATAGACTATTGGGTTATTAAAGTCTTTTTCTTTGGTAAGCACTCTGAGATAAAAATATTTCTCAAAGTGCATTATTAGCTGGATTTTCCGTAAATTTTTGTTTTTTGTTTTCTTTGGGTTTAAGGTACTTAAAAATCATCTCTTTGACTCATATTGTTTAGAAGTGTTTAAAAAATTTCCAGGCATTATGACTTTTCCCAGAATTCTCTCAATTTTGGGCTTTTAAGTTAATTCTATTGCAGTGAGAGAACCCATAATTTTACTTATTTTTATTTTTTTATGAACACATATTTATTTACTTTTGTTATTCATATATTTTAGATTATTGTGTGTTCCCCATAGGTTACCCATCACCTGTTCACCCGTGAAGCCATCACCATAGTCCCTTGTGCTCCTTTCTTCCCCCTCTTGAGCCCTTACCCTCCCCTCCTCCCCTGCTGAATGTCGCATTCTTATTTGGCTCCCCTATATTCCAGTTATAAGTGAAACCATTAGATATTTTTCTCTTTCTTTCTGGCTTATTTCACTGATCATGGTCCCTTCTAGTTCCATCCATGTTGCTGCGAAATGCATGTGTTTATCTTTTTTGAATGCTGAATAGTATTCCATTGTGTATATGTACCACATCTTCTTGATCCAGTCATCTATTTTTGGGCATCTGGGTTGTTTCCATACCTTAGCTATTGTAAACAGTGCTACAATAAACATGTGGGTGCATGTATCCTTTTGGATTAGTGTTTTTGTGTCTTTTGGGTAGATTCCCAGGAGTGGTATTGCCAGGTGATATGGAAGCTCCATTTCTAGCAGTCTGAGGAAACGCCACACAGCTTTCCATAGTGATTGGACCAATTTGCATTCCCATCAGCAGTGTAGGAGAGTTCCTTTTTCTCCACATCCTTGCCAACATTTGTTGTTGCCTGATTTTTTTTAATGTGTGCCATTCTCACTGGTGTAAGGTGGTATCTCGTGGTTTTGATTTGCATTTCCCTGATTATAATTGATGTTGAACATTTTTTCATATACCTGTTGGCCATTGCTTTTCTTCTTTGGAGAAGTGTCTTTTTAGCGCTTCTGCCCATTTTTTCACTGGATTGTTGACTTTGTTTTTGTTGAGTTGTGTGAGCTCTTTGTAGATTTTTGTTATCAGTCCTTTATTGGTTGTATTGTTTGCAAAGATCTTCTCCCAATTAGTAGGATGTCTGTTTGTTTTGGTTATTGTCTCTTTTACTGTACAGAAGCTTTTTAGCTTGATGTAGTCCCAGCTGTTTATCTTTACTTTTACTTCCTTTGCTATGAGGGAAGTGTTTTTAAAGATTTTGCTGAGATGTATGTCATGTAGAGTTTTGTCTATATTTTCTTCTATAAACTTTGTGGTTTGAAGTCTTATCTCCAGGTTTTTATCCATTTTGAGTTGTTTTTTGTGCACGGTGTGAGGTAGTAGTCTAGCTTCATTTTTTTGTATGTAGCAGTCCAATTTTCCCAACACCATTTATTGAACAAGCTAACCTTGTTCCATTGCATATTCTTTGCTCCCTTGTCAAAGATTAGTTGTCCATAAATATGTGGATTTGTTTCTGGGTTTTCTATTCGATTCCATTGGTCTGTGTTTCTTTTTTGCTCCAGTACCATGCTGTTTTAATTATTATGGCTTTTTAATATAGTTTGAAACCAGGGAGTATAATCCCTCCATTTATATTCTTTTTAGTCAGGAGGGCTTTAGCTATTCGAGGTTTTTTTTTGTGATTGCGTATGAATTTCATCAATATCCTTTCTATTTCTTTGAAGAATGTCATTGAGATTTTTATTGGAATAGCATTGAATCTGTAGATTGCTTTTGGTAGGATGGCCATTTTGATAGTGTTAATTCTTCCAATCCATGAGCAGGGGATGTCTTTCCATTTTTTTATGTCCTCTTCTGTTTCTTTTAACAATGTCTTGTAGTTTTCTTTGTATAAGTCCTTTACCTCTTTTGTTAGGTCTATTCCCAGGTACTTGATTTTTTTGGTTTCAATTTTGAAGGGTATAATTCTCTTAATTTCTTCTTTTTCAGACTGAGTGTTTGCATATAGAAAGGCTACTGATTTTTGTGCATTGATTTTGTATCCTGCTACTACTGCATTGGCCTATAGTTTTGAATAGTTTTTCCATGGGGTTTTTAGGATTCTCTCTCTATATAATCGTATCATCTGCAAATAGTGACAGCTTAATTTCTTCCTTCCCTATTTGGATTCCTTGTATGTCTTTGTCTTGTCTTACTGTTCTCACTAGGACTCTAAGTATTATATTGAAAAGCAATGGTGAGAGGGGACATCTTTGTCTTTTTCCTGATTTCAGGGGAAAGGCTTTCAGCTTCTCACCGTTGAGGGTAATATTGGCTGTGGGTTGTTGTATATGGCTTTTATTATGTTAAGGAATGTTCTTTCTATCCCAAGGATTTCAAGGGCCTTTATCATAAATGGGTGTTGCACTTTGTCGAATGCTTTCTCAGCATCTATTGATATGATCATATGGTTTTTATTTTTCTTTTTTTGATGTGTTGGATTACATTGATTGATTTTTGGATGTTGAACCATCTTTGTGTCTCTGGAATAAATCCCACTTGGTTGTGGTGTATTATTTTTTGGATGCATTGTTGGATCCTGTTGGCTAAGATTTTGTTGAATATTTTTGCGTCAGTGTTCATTAGAGAGATTGGTCTGTAGTTTTCTTTTTTGGTGTTGTCTTTGTTTGGTTTTGGTATTAGTGTAATGTTGGCTTCATAGAACATGTTTGGTAATATTCCTTCCTTCTCAATTATTTGAAAGAGTTTGTGTAAGATAGGCACTAGTTTATTTTTAAACGTTTGGTAGAATTCGTTTATAAAACCATCTGGTCCAGGGCTTTTGTTTTTGGGGAGGATTTTGATTACTGTTTCAGTTTTGCTGCTTGAGATTGGCCTGTTTAGGTGTTCTATATATTCTTTATTTTTGGGTGGCTGTGTAGTTTCAGGAATTTGTCCATTTCCTCTAAGTTGTTGAACTTGATTCCATATAGCTGTTTATAATAATCTCTGATTATTCTTTTGATTTCTGCTGTGTCTGTTGTAATTTCTCCTCTTTCATTTCTTATCCTATTTATTTGTGTGTTCTCCCGTTTTTTCTTTGTAAACCTGGCTAGAGGTTTGTCTATTTTGTTTATTTTTTCAAAGAATCAGCTTTTGGTTTCATTGATCTTCTGTATTGTGTTTTTGATTTTCATTTCATTTATTTCTTCTTTGGTTTTTATTATTTCCTTTCTTATACTAGCTTTTGAGTTTTTCTGTTGTTCCTTTTCTAGTTCTTTGAGGTGGGAGATTAGATTGTTTCTTTGAGTTGTTTCTTGTTTCTTGATGTGAGTCTGTATTGCTATGTATTTACCTCTTAGTACTGCTTTTGCTGTGTCCCAAGCATTCTGGAAAGTTGTGTCTTCTTTGTCATTCATTTCTAGGTATTAATTTCTTCTTTGATCTCCTTATTAGTCCAGTGGTCTTAGAGCAGTGTGGGTTTCAATCTCCATGAAGTAAAAGGGTTCCTTTTTTTCTTTTCATGGAGAAACCATAATTTTAATCCAATCATTTGAAATTTCAAACCTTTGAAATTTATTGAAACTTGTATTATGGTAAAACATGATATTTTCTGGAGAATATTCCATATTTTCATGTAATTTGTTCTTTTCTATTCTTGGATTGTATGCCAGTTTTGTTCAGGAAAAAAGTACAACCACAAAATAGGTAATTGAATAGATAAAAGGAATATAAGCAAAGATGTGGAGAAGGTAAGGAAAAACAATGAAACTTGTGGTACATTATACTAGGATTAGCAATAGCTAAGGTGTGAAGCATCTTATACTTGACGGGGTATGAAGTAGAAGCAATTACTGGCATCTAGAGAATTATAATGTAGAAAGGAACTACTGAAGGAGCTCTGGCTCGCGATGGAGAGATGCAGCTAAGTTGCACTATGTTCAAGGGTAAATGCTGGGGTAATAAAAACTTCGACCTCTGTCTTCTTCTCTTCTGATTTTTTGTATCTTCTATTGGTCAAACTTGATGTGAAGTGAGAGGGCCAGGAATTCTGTTAATGCTGTGATGACAGTTGTGAGGTAGAGAGTAAAAAGTAGATTTGAGAGGACACATAGAAAATAGCTAGCTTTTGTCCCTAAACATCTACTACTTCTCCTCTGGTTAAAAACTATGTGTTTCATATGCAGGGGGCACAACAAATTCTTTCATAGGATCATGTCAACTCAGGTATGCTTCTAAAATGTTAGTTATGATTAGTGTTTCGTATAAGGGAGCAGGGAAATGATACACTGTAAACATAGCTGCCATGAAAACATGCCCCCTAGACCTGGTCATGAGGTCTCATTCGAAGATAAGCATAGCTTCCATCTAACCCTTGATTAGCCCCTTATCAGGGGTGATCCAAACTTTTATTCCAGAAGAAGTGGACTTCTTGGTGGCCCTATTTTATTTGTTGATGTTTTTCTATTGGAAAGTAACACTGGTCAAGGAAATTCTAAGAGACATCTAGGGATCACTTGGATTCTATACATAATCCTCTTTGCCCCCATTAGATTGGGGCAGCCCAACTTCACTTTGATAACTGGAATCAATTCCCTCAGCAGATAGTGTGGACCCCATCTCTGCCAGTTGGTTCAGGGCTGTTCAGTTTTTTGGTACTGAAGATATTAATAGAATGACCTCTCAAAACATGACAGAAGTGGGAAAATGCCACTGTTAGATACCTCTGTGGACAGTTACTGTTAATAAAGGGATTCAGGAAAGCTCATAAGATGAATGGTAGCCTTTGTGAGATGACTGCTGGAAACCACAAGACACTCTGAGCTCTGCAGCAGTGTGAAATGCTGTACTGAGCAGGTGGGAGCACAACCCAATCCAATTAAATTTACTGTTATTACTATGGTTGCATTTATGCCAGCTCTCTGGTATGATCTTGACTGTCTCGGTAGAATAACTTTAGGATACAGGAAATCATTCTATTATACTTTCTAACTTATAAATAAAGGGACAATTAAGTAAGAGTGGTATATTTATTAACAAGTTCTCAGAAAATAATAAATAATTGCATTAATGCTTTACATTCAATTAGGAGTGCATTGTTTACTTATGATCCTGAAAATCTTTCCTTTGAAAAGGAAGCTCTGATCAATTCCACTGTCCCCAGATTAGACTCTTCTTGAACCAACTCATTATACCATGCAACTGTAGGCATAAAATCAAGGTCTATGTTACCACCATAATGTTACTTGAATACATGACTTCTAAAAATGCACTAACCTATACCCCTGCTTTGGAGATACTTGAATGGATTTGATTTGTTCTCAGCACTTCGTACTCTATCATTGATGGAATGAATTGCTGGCTGCTTATTATAGAGTGACAGCATGTATCAAGTTAGCTACAGACCTGTATTTTTTATTTTTAAAGAGAGATTGAAGTTCTGGACTTCGTTGCTACATAGCCTGCATCTGATGAGCCAAAATTTGAACAGTGATACATCTCAATTAGTAACTGCCCAATTTCTTCATGCATCATGAATGATGGTAGTGGCAGCTGAATTCTGTGAGTTTCTCCAGTTTTGTTTTTGACTTGACAGGCTGCTTTTCCTATGGCTGAATCCTCATGTCTGTTATTTTGTAGGTGGATTGGACCATGATCACAGTGGTCACCAGGCATTTTAATGATAGTTGCTTGAGTGTGGCTGAGGCAGCATTGAATACTTTTATCAAAGCCATATGTCTCCTGATAATGCTTTGTGTTTCTAGAACAAAACAGAGATTATTTTCTCTTTTATCCCTGTGTGATTGGTCATGTTACTGCTGCTGTACTGTCATCCTGTGTTCATTTTCAAGGGTTTTAGCACCTGAATGAGGTTGGAAGTAATTGTAGATGAATGCCACTGAAGTAACATGTAATTTCCTCCTTATGAATTATTCATATCAGCACCTATTTCTGAAGCACTTACTGGTGCTGTATAAAATATCACATGGCACATGTATAAATGTCTTTATCATATTTTATTTCTATGTACTTCCATGATGTTATTTGGCAAAAATAAAAATCCTATCTTAAAGCAAACAAAAACCTCTTTATTTTTACAGAAAGATGTTTCACTTTAAAAACATGAGTCATCTGAATAACGGCACATCTATTTTTCCTGCTCCTTTCATAATTTTACCATTTTAAGTCATTATTAAATGTATTAAAACCAAATTTATTTTCTTGTCACTTCCTTTTTCCTCAATGAATTATTGAAAGATGATTGCTGCTGTTTCCAACTGAGATAGTGCATTTATTATTAAATTCCTTGTGAAGACTGTAGTAGAGATCCAGAGTGGAGTGGTCCAAGGGACTGGACTAGCTTCATTTATTTGTCAGGAGACCTTCAGGATTGCTGAGTGTTTCCTCTGTTTGCCTTTAGTCTTCCTAGAGCGCTAAGTACCAATACTTAGTTTTCAATAGGAAAACAGGACTCTTCAGTCATGGGTGTGAGTCCAGGACCTGCCCTTTACTAGCGTTGAATCCAGAGGTCCCAGTAGTCTTTTCCTCACTTAACCTACCACCAAATCGGTACTTGCTGCTCCTAGAACACAAAAAGACATAAAGGCCAAGAGCAAAAGAAACACAGAGAGGCAGTCGGCAAGAACAAGCACGTTTACTTCCAGCGTCTGCTGCTGAATCATGAGCCCTAGGCCACAGGCTCCCTAGATCATGAGTCTCAGACCCTGTGGTGGCCACTTCTATGGAGCCCCAGTTTGCTAACTGCTTTGATGGTGTGGGTACAATATACAACAGGGAGAACAAAAAGGAGAGCTCATGATTCCATGTGGCAACCTCTGTACCCATTTGAACCATTTAGAAAATACCGCCATGAATGTCTCAGGATCTAACCTGCAACCCAGAGACTGGTGCTTCTCTCTGGTGGGGTGTCATTTCCTGCCTTGATTCAGACCTTGAGAAAGAGTGCAGTGGGAAGTGGTGGCCGAGGGCCAGTAAAGAGCTTTGAACTCCTTCTGGTAGCCAATTTCTGATTTGTGTAGCAATGAAATACCACAAACTCACTTCTGTTATCTGCTTTCAGATAAAAATTAAATGTAGTCAATAAAAATGTTCAAATTATTATTATTATTTTTAAAGATTTATTTATTTATGCATACAAGTTGGGATACAGGCCAGAGGCTTGGGGCACCAATAGGGTTCACCAGGGACAGAGTGGGGAGCAGAATAGGCAGATAGATGGAACTACACTGCTGAGGGGAGCAGTGGGTGAGGCAGGAGAGGTCTGCTGCGCCATGTGGGAATCTCCCCGGCCGGGAGTCAAGCTCACATTGCTGCTGCCTACAGCTCCACAGCGCAGCTCTTAACCGCTAAGCCACCGGGGAGGCCCAAAATACTCAAATTATTATGGCAACTACTTTGCCTTACCATAGACTCCGGAGATGGAAGACTGGGTTATAGTTGGGCAACGTCTTGGCCTTCCATGCCTCAGTTTCCTATCTGAAGTAGACAGTATAGACCTCAGTGTTTGCTGAGAGCACTGAATGATTTAAACTCTGTAACATGCTCAGAAAAGTGCCTGGCACATTCTTAGTGCCATCTGAGTGTTGGTTGAACATTTGAATACAAAACCAAGTTGGTCACTGTTAAAGTTAAACCTGTACTCTCCCAAGTAGGCCACAGCTACACCATTGCATTCACAAATTATTTTATCTTAATATTGCATTTCCTTCCATATTAATTATACATTTTAAACCAGAGCACAATTATGTTTTAGCTTCATGAGCTGTTCATCTTTAATGAGCACTGAGTTAATTAGTAAGACCTGTCTTTTTTGGCACTGCATCTGTTCTGCAACATTCAGTTCAGTATTCATTATTTTAAGACAGCAATTCTCTTTTTCAAAAATATTTGGAGAAGGAAATGAATAATTACTCTGCTGCACTACATCACTAAGTTTCAAAATTACAAAAATTGGAAAATATGCTTGTGGAGCATGGTTATACCTGAGAAATACTTTCTTGCTTATTGAATTGATGCAGTTCATTATTTTTTCTCCGAAGGACTATTTTTAGTCTGTTTTCAAAATGCTAATTTGTGCCTTCCTTTTGTCCCTTAAACATCAATCTAATTCTAATCTGTGAAGCTGTAAATCATCCAAATTTCCTATCATTCTCAGATGGACCAATCTTCAATATATGATTTAGGTCATCATTGGTTTAAAGAACTAAAAATTTTCAGCATGATCCCTCATCTTCTTTCAGCTGTCAATAGCAGTGATCCAGTCCATAAACTCGCTGTATCAGGACCAGGAAAGAAACTCACATATGTAGCACATACACATCCATATACCTCCACCGGAGCACACACATACCACTATGCACCAGTTCTAGAGGTTCTGATAGTAGTTACGGGCTGGACTTGGCAGGTTTTTTTTTGTTTGTTTGTTTATTTGTTTATTGTTGTTTATGTCTTTTACATTTTGTATTCCCCTTGGGCAGCCCACCACCAATTCACCCGTGATCCATCTCCATGGTCCCCTGTATTCTCCTCTCTTCCATTTTGTGCCCTTATCCACCACCCCCCCCCCACCGCTGAGTGTCTCTCTCCCACCCGGCCTCCCTATAGTCCTGTTATAA
>PVIJ01021453.1:0-18447 GCA_004024925.1 Scalopus aquaticus | reverse complement strand
CTGGTCCTGGGCTTTTGTTTTTGGGGAGGTTTTTAATTACTGTTTCAATTTCACTACTTGTGATTGGTCTGTTTAGGTGTTCTATATCTTCTTTGTCTAGCTTTGGGTGATTGTATAGTTTTAGGAATTTGTCCATATCCTCTAGGTTGTTATACTTGTTTCCGTATAGCTGTTTATAGTAATCTCTGATTATTTTTTTAGTTGTTGCTGTGTCCGTTGTGATTTCTCCTTTTTCATTTGTGATTCTATTTATTTGTGTTTTCTCTCATTTTTTCTTTGTAAGCCTGGCTAGTGGTTTGTCTATTTGGTTTATTTTTTCAAAGAACCAGCTTTTGCTCTCGTTAATCTTCTGGATTGTTTTTTTATTTCCATTTCATTTAGTTCTGCTTTGATTTTTATTATTTCCTTTCTTAAACTATCTTTTGGGGTTTTTTGTTGTTCATTTTCTAGTTCTTTGAGATGTGAGATTAAATTGTTTCTTTGGGTTGTTTCTTGTTTCTTGATGTGAGCTTGTAATGCTATATATTTTCCTCTTATTACTGCTTTTGCTGTGTCCCAGACGTTCTGGAAAGTTGTGTCCTCATTGTCATTCAGTTCAAGGTACTTTTTAATGTCATCTTTGGTCTCTTCGTTGATCCGTTGGTTTTCCAGTAATGTGGGTTTCAGTCTCCATGAGGTAAGGAGGTTTCTTTGTTCCTTTTTATGATTTATTTCCAGTTTGACTCCTTTATGATCGGAGAAGAAGGCTGGTACAATTTTGATCTTAGTGTATCTGTTGAGGTTTGTTTTGTGGCCTAATATGTGATCGATCCTGGAGTATGTTCCATGCGCACTTGAGAAAAATGTGTATTCAGTTTTGCGGGGGTGAAGTGATCGATAGATATTTGTTAATCCCATGTGGTCTAGGTCCTAATTTAGAGCTTTAATGTCCTTGGTTACTTTTTGTCTTCTTGCTCTGTCCAATAGAGAAAGTGGGGTGTTGAAGTCTCCTTCTATGTATGTATTTTCTTTAATGTCTGTTTTCAGGGATGATAATAATTGTCTGATATATATTGGTGCTCCTTCATTTGGGGAGTATATGTTGATGATTGTTATATCCTCCTGTTTTATTGTCCCCTTTATCATGATGTAGTGACCAGCTCTGTCTTTTTTTACCTTTTTAAGTTTGAAGTCTATTTTATCTGATATAAGTGTAGCTGTTCCTGCCTTCTTTGTTGGTCCATTTGCTTGTAGGATTGTTTTCCATCCTTTAACTATTAATCTCTGTTTATCTTCCACAATTAAATGTGTTTCTTGTAGACAGCAGAAGGTTGGGTTCTGTTTTTTGATCCATCTTGCTATGGTGTGTCTTTTAATTGGTGTGTTTTGTCCATTTACATTTAGAGTTAATATTGATATACTGTCATCCATAGTTGTCTTTTTTGTTTTTATTTTTTTATCTTAAAAATGGAGCTTTCATACGACCAGGCAATACCACTCCTGGGAATATACCCAAAGGACACAAAAACAATAATCGAAAAGGATACATGCACCCGTATGTCTATTGCAGCACTGTTTACAATAGGTAAGGTATGGAAACAACCCAGATGCCCCAAAATAGATGACTGGATCAAGAAGATGCTATACATATGTACAATGGAATACTATTCAGCATTCAAAAATGATAAACACCTGCAATTCACAGTGACATGGATGGAACTAGAAGGAATCATGCTCAGAGAAATAACCCAGAAAGAAAGAGAAAAATATAAAATGATTTCACTTATAACAGGGATATAGGGGAACCAAATATGAGAGAGACACCCACAGAGGGAGGGAGAGGATAAAGGTTCAAAATGGGGTAGAAAAGGGCACAAGGGACCACGGTGATGGGTCACAGGTGACTTGGTGGTCAGTTACCCAAGGGGAATACAAAATTTAAAAGATAAAAATAACAATAAACACAATAAGAAAACACTTTACTAGGTATAAATAAAAAATATTGTAAAAAAACAATATTTGTCAAAATCAATATAATCTGCTCTAAAATATCATCATTTTTAATTCTATATATAATATTCAAAGTTGCAAGTGCAACTGAAAAATTTGAGAAAGACAAACAGATCTAGCTTAGCCTATGAATTATTTTCTACTTCCATGTTATCAGTTCTCCATAGCACTATCTTGAATCAGAACCAGGTATGTCTGGTTATCTGCACTGAGCTGTAGTATCCAGGAAGGGGAAGAAACAACTTGTGTTAATCATTTGGGTAGGTGGGAGCTAGGGAGATAGGTCCAGCTACAAAGACTGGTATAAAGCTGGGATATGAATCAGTCATGTAGGCAAATGCCAACAGACAATGAGTGGTGTAGTTTATCTAAGGAGAACCTTGGACCTGTGGAAGGTGTGCCCAAAAGCAGGCATCCCATGAGGCAGGTACACGACTCCTCCAGTATGCCAAGGGAAGTAATTCTGGAAAATCCAGGCAGACAGCAGTTATCAGGGAAGTCTGTCATCAATCTTGCCCATAGCCTGAATTCTAGTTTGGGAATAGGTATGTCGACTAAAGGTACTGTATTCAAAAGTAAGAGTGAGAGAGATCTAGTACTGGGAAGGGTAGAATGTAGAAGGCATGAAGCTTCAAAACCGAGGCTAAGGTAAAGTTAAAGGGTTAGAGCAATATAGGGAGAGTTGTCAAATCCTAGAGTTTGGAATTAGAAGACTGAGGCAATAGGTTGGACTTGAGTAGCCCAGGGATCTTAATTACAGGTGGATACTGTGAACCAGGCAGAACCTAACACAAACTGTCCATTTCAGGACAAGGAATGGAACTCTCAGTCTTTTCAAAACAAAGATGCAACTAATACAATGCAGAGCATCTACCTTCCTCTCAGAGGAACTTTACAAGCATGACTTTGAGAAATGTGCTCTAGCAGCATATAGAAACATTGCACGTGCACACAGAAGACTCCAAAAGATTCACCTCAAATTTGTTGTGCTTGTGGTCTATTGAGTGAGGTGAGTATGGTATTCCATAAACATGCTGGTTATCAAAAGAAAGTCATCTCACATATCTTTTAAGAAAGCCAGGTCTCTCATGATTTACTAAGTGATGACTATCTTTAGACAAATGTTTCTGCTTTTCTTCGTCTTTTAAAAAGTGTTTTAGAGAGTTTAAAGAACTATAAGTTGTTATTTAACTCCAGCATTCACTCATTAAGGGAAAACTGGAGAGGGACCCTGAAAGGGTCTTATTTCCTGGACTGTGCATCTTGTTGACCATTACCATGTTCAGTCCTTTCTATCATAGTCCCGATCTCAAACTCATTCAAAATGCTCAGTGTTCAGTCTTTGGTGTCAACTGAAAATTGGAATTTCACCTTTGACCTTCCTCATAATATGCACTCCTCATTAACACCATTTTTCTCTGACATAGTCATGATTTAGTACTAATTACTTCTACAAAGTTTGCTTTGCCTAGTCAGATTGCATTACAGAAATGTCATGCGAATTGTTCTCCCTAATTTAAAAAAATGTATATGAAACACTAATATTTAGCTTTGGGTAGAGGCTTCCTCAGAGCAAGGGAAATCCTGGGGCTGGTGTTGTAATTCTTGAAGGTAGAAAGGCTCTGCCTCCCTTAGGGCAGAGCTCACAAACTTGTCAACTATAGGCTGCCTCCAACTTGCTAAACTGTTTTGTTGGCAGAGGATGAAAAATTGAGAATTTCAGCTGCTTCTGAAAAAAATGATAAGATTTGGCCACAGTCTGCAGGATGTGAAGCTGCCTGCCCCTTTTTGATACATCACCTCTTGTCAGCCACAGCATTTGGTTATGCTTCCCTGCTTGGATCCTGGAGTCAGCCCAGTTTGTAAGTTTGTGAAATAAGCATTTAGCTTGATGGATGGTAGACAAATCATTCTGTCATCTTTAAAGTCTGTTTGTAAAATTCAAACCAGAGTGTCCTTAACTCTCTTTTCCCTTCTCACCTCTCTTCTGGTTCTTCTGGGTTTCTGGATCTTCTTCTGCTGACTGGTAAATTCCCATTTTTATGGGCTCCTACTTCTCTCTCTGGATCTTTTTTCTCAGATAGTCCATACTTTCCTGTGCTCAAATTGTCTCTTGGCTACTAACTACAGAATCTCCCCAGCCTCATCTTTTCTCTCAAGATCTAATTCAAGGATTAATCTTGGAAACGCGAAGCAGCTCAGAATCAAATCCTGGGTCAGCAAAGTGACCCTGGGCAAACACTGAACATCACTGAGATGGCACAGTTATAAAATAGGTTCCACATAACTTCTTACTGTGACTGAAAGTATTAAAGATAATTTGGAGTAAGTGCTTGGCAATTGGCTCCTAAACCCAAGGCCCTCAGCTGTCAATGCCTATTCTTTTCACACTATCACATTTCTTTGGAAGCCCTTCAAAAATGACTTTTTACATAGAATTGTCAGTGTTGTCTTCCTTTTGGATCTCAGGGGTAAGGCCCATCAGGGCTTAGAGGGTGGGTGCGCAGGCAGGTCAGTATGAAAATGGGACAAGCTAGAATTTGCTGACAAGATGGATTGCCCAGAGTTTTGTGGGAGTCTAGAAGTACCAAGAACAGCAAACTTGCCCAGTGGCACCTTGCAATCCTGCACATCAAATTAGAGCCATTTATTTCTATCATTAGCGGCAAAGTAAGCAAATGAATGCTCTAGAGCTTACTTATTAACAATTATGACCAGCAGATAAACAAAGGCAGGGGAGAGGAGAGTTTCAGCGGTAACCTTGGTGCTTCCTCTACCAGTTTTCTCATTGCCTCCAAAAGCACAGTTTTCCCACAATAATGGCTTTCATACACTTCTGGAAAAGTTTTGCTTTATGTTTGATATACTCTCGCTCTTGTCAGAAGTTTCACAGGAGTGGGAGACAGTGTAGGGAAGGGAAAGAAAAGGAAGGAAGGTTTGCTATACTCTGACAAGGGATTTGGCGCATGCATTCATGATTTCACTTTCTATTACCTGGGCTTACCTTTATAAGATCATAGAAATACATAGTCATGAAGTTCTGTACCTCAGCAAATCTTTTCATTTTACAAATGAGAGAGAAGGCACCTGACTAGTCAGTAATAAAAGTGAGCAAGTGCCAGATCTTCTTATTTCCCTCTCACATGTCCCCCTGAGATTGAGATTCAGGGACATTTAGGATACACCTGAAAGGCCAGCAGACATTGGGAGATACCTGTGCAAAAGGAAAAAAAAAAACTTTCCTTCCTGTGCAAAGAAAAAATTGTCATCCTCTCTGTTGTGAATCAGTGAAATACTCAGTTGTTAAAACCTGCTCTGAAATCTGAACTGATTTTCTTTTTGCGTGTTGTCATGTCTGTGCTAGTACCTGAAATTGTGACAGCCATGGATGGCCACAAGGGGTGCTGATCAACACTGAGTTAGCAGCTTAGAAAAATGGAAAGAACCTGGGTCTCGAACGTGTATGAGGAGGGACATTAACCAACCTTGCTTTTTATGTGAAATGCTAACTTTGTTTTAAAAGACAACACAGTGAGGGTTTATGTTCTGCCAACGAAGGAATCCCCAAGAGGTTCTTAGAACCTCTGACACATCATCTGCTAAAGTGAATTAGCAGGGGAGCATTGGTCCTAGCTCACACCAGCCAATGGTTAGCATCCCTTGCAACTCTATGCTGAATGACATGACAGTGACAGTTTCTATGGTCTCATGGTGATGGTTTGAATAGGTCATGAAGGGAGATTTTGTATCATGGAAACTGGCAAATGATACAAATCCAGGCTTCTATTTTTTGGTTTGATAGTTGGTTAACCAGTATGCCACTGGGAAAATAAAATCATGCAGAATCATTAAAAGTATTAGTGATACTGTTTCTAAAGCACTTATTAATGTGCTTGTTGCAAATAACAGAATTTTATAGACGGTAGCAATTTTTGCTATGTATATTGAGAGTATAATTACCCTATATGAACAACAACATAAAAGGGTAAAATAAAAATTTGTATGATGATTTTCCAGCACAGATGTGTGTGTGTGTGAGATAAGCACCTGCTTGAAAGAGAGGCTGGGTGTCATGATGCTACAGTGTCACTGATCTTACAATGCTGCACAAGAGTCTTGGTTCTGCTTGTTTAAGAAGAGGGAGATTGGTTACTGAGATGAGTAGGTAGATGTCTTGTGTTGGGTTTCTGGAAAATTCACTGTGATGGAGTTCTGTGGGAGAGGAGCAAGACCTGTGGGAGAGAGAAGGAAGTAAAATTGATGTCACTGTGATGCATTGATATCAAAGACCTCAAGTGATCACACAGAAAGTTATGAGGTTGGGAGAGTCCTTTAGAGATGTTCCCTAATGAGGCATGGACCAGTGCAATGTTGTGACTTATAGGAAATATACATATTTGGTCTTCACTTGTAGTTCCTGAGTCATAGCTTCTAAAAGCCTTGGAATTTCCTAGCAGGTGAGAATGATAACAATATTTTTTTATTATATTAGTGAGGGGACTTTTTTGGAAGCACCTATGAATGGGGGCTTGTTGCCAGGGGATCCAACCATGTGATTAGAGTGTTGAAACACTCAGTTCCATCCCCTGATCTCTGGGGAGAGAAGAGGAGGTAGAGGTCAAGTTTAATTGCTAATGGCCAACGAGTTAATCAATCATGTCTAAGTAATGAAGCTCCATAAAAATCTAAGAGTAGGGGATGTGGGAAAGCTTCCAGGTTGGTGAACACATGGAGATTTGGGGAGAGTAGGACTCCTCAAGAGGGCATGGATACTTCACTCCTTTCCACCATATCTTGCTTTATGCATCCTTTCATCTGACTCTTGATTTCTGTCTTAGTATTCTTTGTAATAAATCAATAGTCTAGTAAATAATTGGGATCTCATCTGAGTTTTTTCTGTTAGTCTAGCAACTTAATCGAACCTGAGGAAAATATGCGATTGTACACCTTGCTGATCCTCAAACTATCTTTCCAATGCTCCTGAACACAGTTCCCACTGGCTTCCCCAGTGGTACTTCATGTAGTTACCAGCTATCTTTGATTGCCATTGTTCTACTAGTGCAATTACATCTCTATGTGTCTGTCATTCATTTGAGACTCAGAATCCTTTTGTGAGCCCCCAACTATATGTGCTGAGGCCATGTGCACATACCATTCATGTGGGGGTGGGTTGGGGTTGGGGGAGAGGTGATTTTTCTATGATGATTGGCTGTGCCCTACCTACCACCAAGATTCACACTTGGAAAGGAAAAAATTAGTGAGTTTCCCAAAAATCTAACACAGTAACTAGGAAAGAGGTTCATGTGCTATGTCAGAATAAAACTTGATAACCTTCCAGTTCTGAAGTTCACAGCAATTTTTTAGAAAATAAAGCAACTACTACTGAGTGTTATACTTTTGTGCCTGTGGTAGTTTTGTCACAAACATCTTCACTGTAAGTCAACACGTAACTAATTCACTGTAAGGTATTTTTGTTTTATAGAGTAAAGACATAAAAGGAAAACAGGAACATCCTAGTGGACACAATGAAACATGATTTCTTCCATGTCTAGATTTATGGCCATACTGTGCAAAGAACTGATTTTCTTTTGTGGTAAAAGAATAAAGAATGAGGGAAAAAAAGAGGGACACCCAAAAGGACAAAATGAAAAATGAAAAATTAATAAAATATAAAATATTTGAATATGAATGCATATTGCAAAAATGTTCTAAAAATATGTGTAGGTTTGCTGCACAAAGAACTGATTTTATTCTGTGAATTATACCTAACTGCTTATCTTTTAAGTCCTTCATGTGTTCTTAGGATTAGACCTTTTTGTGTGTGTATGTTTTTCGGTGATCAAACATACTATAAGGTTGAAATCAGAGAGTGTAAAACCAGACCACATACCACTGTACTAGAAAATGGTAACATATCAATTTGCAAAGAACTGGTTTCTTATTTCATTAATGGAAAAGTGAAACCAAATTGTCAGTCAGTTAGTTCTTTTCTCTTTTCAGCAAAATTGCGTTCTGGCCAATTAGTTCTGTGGCAAAAATATTTGTGGTATAACTAGTAAACATAGTATTATGTATCTTATTTCACTGACTCTTTACATTTCTCTGAAGTAAGTATTCCTCCTATTTTATGTATGATAAAACTGAAGCTCCCAATGGTTATCAACCCAAGATAAGATGGCTGAGCCATATTCCAAATCCAGAGTCATCTAGATCCTGACCTGTGCTTTCCCCCCTACCCCAGGACACTTCTGTTGAAGCATTCACAGCACACCAAAACAATCCTGTGCTCGTATTCAAAGGCTTTTGGAAGAAACCTTCCATTAGGGATGTTTTCTAGTAGGGGACAGTTCAAAAGTAGAGTAGGGTGAGGTATCAAAGACTGGAGATAGAGGTGCTCACCTGCTAAAGCTGCCGTCAAAAAGCAGTCTTCTCCACAGATGGCCCTTCTGATAACCAGAAAATAGCCTCATCATCAAGCAGTGGGGTATCACTCCTGAGTAATGAAGGGAGACTAATTTTACACAGCCCAAGGTCGGCACCCCCATGAGTTCCATGCCTTTTTTGTCCAAAAGCATTTCACAGACAGTTATAGCTATTTGCAGCCACCCTACAAAAGTTATGTAAGGAAAGCATTAAGTCTTTCAGAAGTAGAACGTTCTTTTTAGGACTTTGTTGTGATGATCACACAAAAGGAAAACTGGAATTGTTGGGAAAATTTAACTTCTCTCTAGCTCTTCTTGACTCATCCATGTGTTCTGCAGAGGGGATGATATTGTAGAACCTAGAAGATTGTTGAAAAGGGAACCGGGACTGTGTACTTGGACAAGCGTGCTTGGCATCACCCATAAGGATAGTTCCTTTCCAGTTTTCTCCCTCTACCCTCAGTGCCAGTCATCACTTTCAGAGTCTTGAGGAAATCTGCCTTGACTAAGCAAGCCTGAAATAAGATGATTCCTCTTCACTTTCTTCCCTAGTTCATCTTTGCATTTTGGGCAGACCTCACTATTATGTACTTAATAGGGTGTGGAGAAGGAAGGAATAGCTAGGTTAGAGAATTTTAAAACAGGCAATATATTGCTCTCAAGTATATGTAGAAACCTGCATAGTTACTCTAACACCAAGATTCTGTGTAATTACATGTGTTTCCTTAAATAGAATTCATATTTGTTGACTACCATGTTTGAGGCACTTGAACCCACATGAAACACAGCACAGACTATGAATTGGGGAATGCAGGCTCTAAATATTGGCTCTTGGGTCTTCACTCTCTATGTTCACAGTCCTTCCATTACATCTTCCCAACCTCAAGTGTTTCTCATCACCAGAATTTATGTTCCATATTATTCTTTGGCTCTTTACCATTTTACTCAACAATAAACTTTTAATATTGTTTTCATCTTCCATTCTCATATACCTTGTAACATATTTTTTATTTTTTTTCTTCTTGTCAGACTATTTTCTCCAACAATCTTTTAAAAAGAAAACTGTTTTATGATAAATCTATTGGTTTTGACTGTCTAACAATATCTTCATTATGTCCTCAACATAAATTGCATTTTAACTAGATACAAAATTCTAAATCAAACTAGAAAATGGGCAAAAGACATAAAGAGACATTACACCAAAGTCACATATGAATGGCAAATAAGCATGAAGGGATGTTCAACCTCACTAGACAATGTAAATTAAGACCGTGAAGACCTATCTATTAGAGTTGTTAAAAAATAATGAAAAAAAAAACAAATTAGTGAGGGTATGGAGAAACTGGATCTTTCATATATTTTCTGGTCAGTGTGTAAAATAGTACAGCTACTCTAGAATACAGTTCAACAATTTCTTTTAAAGCTAAACATATATTTTACAATATGAACTCCCAGGTTGTACTCAGATAAATTAAATATATATGTCCACATAAAACTTGTACATGATTGTTCATGGCAGTTTTATTTGTAGTAGTAAAAAAGTGGAATCAATCAAAACATGAATGATTATACAAATCACGGTATATTCCTACCATGGAATACTATTCAGCAATGAAAAAGAACGTGTTATTTGATGGATCACAGCACATTATAATGAATAAAAAATTCAAAAGTTCATATGCAATATCATCCCATTTATATAATATTCTTATTGTGGCAAAATTACAGACATGAAGAACAGATTAGTGCTTACCAGGGATTACTTAATGAGGAGAAAGAGGGTGGATGTGACTATAAATAGTTAATGTGAGGGAAATCTTTGCAGTGATAAAAGTAGTTCTGTGAATGTAGCAGTAAAGTTACACAAATTTAAATATAAGATACATGAATTTATTAATTTTTTAAAGATCTGTTTGAAAACATGTAGAATTCTAAGGTCTAAGAAATTTTCTTTCATTTTGAATATATAACTCAAAGTCTTCTTTCCTTTAGTAGAGTTGATAGCGAGTGGTTTGTGATATCAAGGGTGATTTTTGTATCTTTGTAGGTAATCTTTAGAGGTAATTTCTCTCTATTTTGTTAAGGTGGGTGTCAAATAATAAAGAATTTGTTTATCCTTGGCAAGGGGTTTCTTAAATCCTTGGAATTTCCTAAGTGATAGAAATTTATTAGTTATGTTAATGAAGTGACATAACACAGTGGGCTCCTAGAGGTCATAATGCTCTAGATGGTGGAAGCATGTCACTAGAAAGTTCAACTATGTCATTAGAGGGTTAGGATTTTGGACCAGCCTTCAGGAAGGGGAAGTATAGTTGGAGATACTGTGTGGCCAGTGATACAATCAATCATGTCCATATAATGAAACCCCAGTAAAAATTCTGGGCATCAAGCTCATTTGGATTTTCTGGTTGGTGAATCAATGTGTCAGGAGGGTGATGTGCTCTGATTCCATAGGGGACAGCACAGAAGCTCTGGGTTCAGGAACCTCCCAGACCTTATCCTTATCTAGACCATATCTCTTTACTCTTTCTGAACTGCAGCCTTTATAATAAAATTGTAATTGTAAATAGTGTTTCCTTGAGTCCTGTGAGTCATTTTAGCAAATGAAGCTGAGGTTCTGGAACCCGCATATTTATAGCCAGTCAGAAGTACAGGTGTCTCGAGACTTGCTCACCTTCTGCTGGTGTCTGAAGTAAGGCTAGACTTGTGAAGGACTGCACTCTGAATTCGTGAGGTCTGCAATAACTCCAGAATGGAATTACAGGATTCTCAATTGGTGTGGAAATAGTGAGTTAAAAAAACAAACATCTTTTGTGGTGTGTAGTTGATTTTTTTATTCTCATGATTTTCCACTTTTTCTTGTGGGATGTTCTTATTTGTTAGTCTCTCAAACGTTTCCTGCCATCTATTTTTCCTCTTTTTCTGGGACCCTATTTTAGGTACTGGGAGGTCATGCATGAGGTTTATTGGAGGAGTGTCCCTCATATCTGGGGGTAATGAAGAGCAGAGCTGATAGAGGGAGAAGCTGAACCGTGTTGGACCCACAACAAAGCACCTAACTACCTCATTGGAAGTGGAGACACCCATTTAGAGTCTTTATCAGTTAAGTCAGGGGACTGTGCTGTATGCACCCATCTCTACCAATCACTGGTTATACACTGCCCTTGGAAGGGAGTATGATCTTAGGTGAAGCATGAGGATGGTTCTTAGAGAGAGACTTACTGAGATGTTAATCGTCAGTCCTCCTGCTGGGAGAGTATTGAGCAAAGTGTACTACATTATATATATGGGGGAGTTTGGGTTAGAATTTGACAAACTACAGTCCTCGGGCCAATTCTAACCCACTGCCCAGACTACAAGGCGTGTGTGTGTGTGTTTCTGTTCACAGAAACAACCTAGTCATGGTTGTTTCTGTGTCTCTTCTATTATAAGGATAGCAATCGTAATGAATCAGGGTTGACCCTAATCATTTCACCCTAATCATGTAATCATTGATTATATCTGCAAAGATGGTTTTCAATAAAGTCACATTCACAAGTATTAGGGATTAGGGCTGCAACATATCCTTTGGGGTAGGGGCACAGTTCTACCCATAACAGCCACAGGAAACTTCTGCAAGATAAAATCTTACGTCCATTTGTAGGTGTAGCAATGAAGCAGCTCCTTCCCATTGGCATGTGTGGTGATGAACAGGTGGGAGCTGCATAGGTGATTCTATTTTCTGTTACCTTAGGGCTTACAGGTTCGGAGACAGCAAATAGATTACCTTCCTGTGTCTGACTCCTTAAGCCTCTAGAGCTGCTTAAGCTTATCTACTAGCTACTTTGGCACCTTGGAAGACTTGTAAAAGCTTTTCAATATCTTTCTTAGAAGGAGGGAAGAAGGGTAGGGAGTGAGGGAAGGGAAAAGAGAAAGAAAGAAAACCCAGCAACCAGCACTTTGTCCATAAAGCGCAATGATTCATTGCCTTAGGGTGTGTCTTAAGAATTCCTTACCATCTTTCCACAAACTCTTCCAGTTATTTTCTAAAGGCGTTTTACTCTGAGGATCCATTTTTTGATGTAACATCATCCACTCCAAAAGCTTGGTACCAGCAGTACCAAGCAAGAGGTACCTCCAGTGGTGTGCAGGTCATTGTTTAAAAACTGACTCTCCATAAAAACAAAGTGGGTGGAAAAGCCCTGATTTGTAGCTTTTGTCAATTTCTATGGTTTAAATGCTCCCACCATGATCAGATTAAAACTACTTATGTGAAGTCACTGAACACGGAGTTCAGTTTATAATCATGTCTTGAAGGCTGCTGTGAGGTAACTCCAGCACATCACTGAGTGTCTCAGTATATAGGGAGAGAGGAATATGATTTGGAATATCCAAGGAGGGCCTTATGGCAAACATGGGATTTGAAATGGGTTTGAAGAGTGGGCATGATATGGATCTATCTCTACCACCACATAGTCAAGTTAGTTTAGCAATTTCCACATTTTACTCTGAGATGAGACTATAAGCTTCCCAAGGGCAGAAAGTGTCTTATTCCTTGTATTAGTCCTAGAGTAGGCATTCAATAAGCAAGTGCTTATTGAATAAATAAATGGAAAATTAGTAAATGGAGAGGTCCAGGTCCTTTCAGGCTGGGGAGCATTCAGGTTTGTCTGAGGCACAGGAAGAAGAAGTAAATGGAGGTTTTGAGGTTCAGTCAGAATCCATTCCCTTTTATTTTTTTTTTAAAGTTTTCCTTTTTAATTTTTAATATTTTTTTCTATATCATTATTCATTTTTTAAAGATTTATTTGTGCATACAAGCTGGGGTGTAGGCCAGAGGTGTGGGGGGTAAGAGGATTCACCAGAGACAGAGTGGTGAATATTGAAATACACTGCTGAGGGGAGCAGCAGGCAAGACAGGAGCTGTACCAGGTGGGAAGCTTCCTGGCTGGGGGTCTAACTGGTGCTGCAGTGGCTACTGATAGCTTCGTAGTGCTGGGAATTAACCCCTTAGACCACCACCAAGGCCCCTCCTTGTTCATTTTTGTACAGTGTTTGATTTCTCCTCTCAGGTGTAATACCCATAGAATTCCCACCACCAGGCCTCCCTGGTAGTGCAGCGGTTAAATGCTGCTCTGTGGAGCTGTTGGCCACATGGCTCAGCAGACCTCTCCTGCCTCGCCCGCTGCTTCCCTCAGCACTGTATTTCTGTCGCTCTGTTCTGCTTCCTACTCTGTCTTTGGTGAACTCTCTTGCCACCCCATGCCTCTGGCCTGTACTCCAGCTTGTATGCATAAATAAATCTTAAAAAAAAAAAGAATTCCCACCACCAAGTCACCCATGAACTATCACCGTAATCTCTTGTGCTCTTCCTACCCGTTTTGATCCTTCTCCCTCCCCCACCCCTGCTGCTAATTTATAGTTTTCCTGCTAGTTTTGTCTGTTTTTTCCCAATCCCTTGTTTAGTTCCCTAATATTCCTCCTGTAAGTGAAACCATCCGATATTTTTCTTTTTCCTTCTGACTTATTTCACTGACCATAATCCCTTCCAGCTCCATCCATGTTGTTGCAAATGGCATGAGTTTATCTTTTTTGATTGCTGAATAGTATTCCACTGTATATGTATACCACATCTTTTTGATCCAGTCATCTGTTTGGAGTCATTGGGTTGTTTCCATATCTTAGCTATTGTAAATAGTGCTGCAGTAAACATAGGAGTGCAGTTTTCCTTTAGAATTAATGTTTTGGTGTTCCTTAGGTAGATTTTTAGGAGTGGAATTGCTGGGTCATATAGTAGCTCCAATTTTTGTGGTTTGGGGGTCCTCCACACAGCTTTCCATAGTGGTCGGACCAGTTTGCATTCCCACCAGCAGTGTAAGAGAGTTCCTTTTTCTCCATTTCCTTGCTAGCATTTGTTGATGCCAGTTTTTTAAATATGTGCCATTCTCAGTGATGTGAAGTCGTATCTCATTGTGGTTTTGATTTGCATTTCCCTGATTATAGGAGATACTGAGCATTTTTTCATATACCTTTTGGTCATTTGCATTTCTCTTTGGACAAGTGTCTTTTTAGCTCTTCTGCCCATTTTTTGAGTGGATTGTTTGCTTTGCTTTTGTTGAGTTGTGTGAGCTCTTTGTGGATCTTTGAAATCAGTCCCTTATCAGGAATTTTATTTGTTTGTTATGGCTATATAACAAACCACCCCCAAATTTAATGCCTTAACATATCAATATTTATTTTGATGATGAAGCTAGGATTTAAACAGTACTCCGGAAGGTCAGCTCATCTCAGCTCATTTTGTTGTCAACTGGTGTAGCTAGAAGACTGGGGCTGTAATCATTTAAAGCCTTGCTCATCTGTCTGGCAGTTGGGCCTGGAGATCTGAAATAGTTGTTGATAACTGGGGCTCCTTGGACATCTCTCCAATTCTGTTCTCTCTGTCTGTAAAATCTCTCTAGTATAGTAATTGCACTTCTTCATAGTACCTCGGGGCTCCTAAAACATGTGCCCTAAAGAAAATGAGCCAGGAGGAAGCTGGGCTAATCTTGGAAGTCATATAACATCACTATCTCTATTCTTTAAAACAATTACAAAGCCCTAAGCAAAAAATCCTTAAACTGGCTACTCAGTGGAACACACACACACACACACACACACACACACACACACACAAACACACACACAAACAGTGTCTGTCTGTCCAAGTAAGCAATAATGGCAAATCAAACCAGACATGCTTCTCTCTTTTTCCCCAGTAGGCACAAACACACGTGTTCTAGCACAACTGAATAGATGATTATGAGGTGGCCGATGATGGTGTATACTGGTGACAACACTGAGTACCAAAATTCTCAGAGAACTTCTACATTGACTCTGGCGCTTATTGCCCATCAGCTCAAAGACGAGTCCAAACCTACAATGTTGAGTCTTGCAAAACCTGTCACACTTAATGCTAATTCCATCTGCCAAGGAATGGGGTATCCAGACCGAAAATCCTTGCATAGTCATGGACTCTAAGCCCCTAGTTGTTTCCATTCAAAGGCTTTGCCCTCTGAAGAGTCTCCATTCACCATGTTTGAAGGGTGAGAGAGGTGAACATAATGGCACTGACTGTTTCCTCAGAGACAGAGCTGGGAAGGAGCTGCCTCTTTGAGCTTTGGATTGGTGCTCTCTGTCCGTGGACTTCTCTCTTGGCAACATTGAGAAATTTGTTGCCATAAGACAGTTTGCTCTTCCCCATATTTGTCACACCAGAGATATTCCTCAGTGGAGATAAGATGGTTGAAAGAACAGGCGGAAGACATGAAAAATACAAAGTACTTTTTTTTGTTACTGACTTGAAATGGGTTGTGTTCAGAAATTCGGAACCCAGAACAAACACTGTATCGTAGAATAACATCACTAACCAGGCCACAAATGCACATTTCATCCATAATGCAAACAGAGGGAGGAAGGTAGACATTACCCAGCAGACAGGTTAACCAAGCTTAAGTGCTCCCACAACTTTTTTTCCATCTGTGCTTTTGAACCCAGTCAGCAGATTCCTTACAAGCTGCAAATTCTAATAGAAAAGGCCATGCGGATCTCACAGCTGGGAGCCCGGATAGAGTCAGAGTCTGTCTGCACATTTAAAAACAATAAACTGGGACTTTGAGTAACTGATTTTCCTTCAGGAAATTTGTGTGTATTCATTTGTTTGCTTGCTTGTTTTTCTAATGGACCAAAGAGTTTCACAATGAAGGCTATACTTATTAGGGGGGAGTGTCAGGGATGGTGCCGCTTGTTCTGAAACCCATCAAATAAAGCTGGTTAACTCTGCCACACTGAGAGATGTTAATGCAGCTAGGGTCATCCTGGCAATCCCTTTTAGTGCAGTCATTTCATCTTACACTTTAGAAAAGCATCACAAGGCCACAAAATATCCGTTTGTGCCAGCCTGTCGCCATTGGATTGTCACTCCTCTGCAAACCACTCGAAGCTCAGATTTAATGAAGATAAAGTTGATGAATATAGCATTCTCAGTTGTTTTGTAAATTTTGTGTTGTGTAATCTGTTGGAAAATAGGGAGTTCTGGGATAAAAATCTGGTTATTATAAGGACACATGCATGCCAGTTTTAGAGAGCAGGACTCTTATCTCTGCTTTGAGGACAGATGTCACACTTCAGTACCTGTAGCCCTGATTGCTGCCACCATTTACTTACCAATTGCTGTCTTATGGGTATCTAGCAAGTTCTGGCTTGACTTGGAGATAAACCCTTTCAGAGAATATCTTAGTGCCTTATGTTCCCATAGTGCTTTCCAAAAGGGCTATCCTGAACTGGAATCTGTTGATTTAAGTTGAGTGTGGTTCAGTAAGATGTATGGTCCACACCATAATATATCTGGAGTGTTTGGGATGTGTCTCTGGTTTAACAGTGAACAGCAGCAGCTAATGGACTGTAGACATGACTTTTAGGAAAATTAACTCCTGGCTAGCACTTTCCATGTGTCTGCCGTTGTTCTAAGTGTTTTACCCATATTACGCCAGTTTGGCTGCAGTCTGCACTTTTACCCATTGCGTTAGATTGTCCCTCTGACAACAGGTAAATTAAACCTATGGGTCATGCTATATGCTAGGCATTTTTATATAAACTCATTTAGTGCTTGCAACAAATGCAGGATATAAGAATTATCGTTTTCTGTATTTTAAGGATGAGGAAACTAAGACGCATAGCAGTTGAGTAGAAGGGTCCAGATGCAACCCCAAGGGGCCTGGCTTCTGAGTCTGTGGTATTAATAGATGCATTCATCTCATGCTGAAACATTCTCAGAAGAGTCAATTGGTGAAAAGGATGTCAGTACATGAACAAGATGTCAATCCTGAATTGATTTCCGTTGGTTTACATAGCAAAAGTTGATAGATCATAGATAATTTTATAAGAAGATGTCATTGAAATTTCCATCAAGACTGAAAATCACTATATCCCTGAACAATCACTGGGGCTGAGCACTTGCAAGGTTTCATTCTAAGTGGGTTAGGAAGATAATGTTGGACAAGAAAACAGAATTTGTTCTTTGCTTGGAATATTTTAAGATAAAGAAAGTAAGGCCCGGGGATATTTGTTTGTTCATAAGGCTTTGGACCTAGAAGAAGCATTTCAAACTGAGTCTCTGCTGTTTCCTGTGTTCTGAGCATGCAAATTTCAGGGCATCAACTGGGCACTGCCCAGATGGTAGGCATTTTCTGATCCATACTGGCTATGTGGGTGTTCTCCCTTCTTAAAAAGCTTAATTTTAAAATACTATGAAGCATAATATGCACAACATCAAAAAGATATAAATGATGACAAAGTTTGAAATCAGGGAGTGAAATTCCTCCATTTTCTTTCTTTTTAGTTAGGAGGGCTTTAGCTATGCGAGGTTTTTTGTGATTCCATATGAATTTCATCAATAGTCGATCTATTTCTTTGAAGAATGTCATTGAGATTTTTATTGGAATAGCATTGAATCTGTAAATTGCTTTTGGTAGGATTGCCATTTTGATCATGTTAATCCTTCCAATCCATGAACAAGGGATGCCTTTCCATCTTCTTGTGTCTTCTTCTATTTCTTTCAACAGAGTTTTGTAGTTTTCTTTGTATAAGTCCTTTATGTCTTTTGTTAGATTTATTGCTAGATATTTGAATCTTTTGGTTTCGATTTTGAAGGGGATGGATTTCTTAATTTCTTCTTCTTCAGATTGGGTGTTTGCATACAGGAAGGCTACTGATTTTTGTGCATTGATTTTGTATCCTGCTACTGTACTGAACTGGTTTATTATTTTGAGTAGTTTTTCTATGGAGTTTTTAGGGTTTTGTATATATATTATCATATCATCTCAAAGCCATAATAATTAAAACAGCATGGTACTGGAACAAAAACAGACAGAAAGACCAATGGAACCGAATAGAATACCCAGAATTAAAGCCACATATCTATGAACAGCTAATCTTTGACAAAGGAGCAAAGAAAATGCAGTGGAACAAGGACAGTCTATTCAATAAATGGTGCTGGGAAAACTGGACAGCCACATGCAAA
>PVIJ01021452.1:0-18447 GCA_004024925.1 Scalopus aquaticus | reverse complement strand
GGTTTTTCTGGCTAATCTATCACCTAGCAACCAGTGGGGGATGTTTCTTGCTTGGACTTTCTCCCCTTTGAGATGTTACCTAGCCCCAGGTGGGGGATGGGACACAGTGACCCTCCCGCTTTCCTGCTCCTCAGGGCTGCCACGCAGGGAAGAGAGGGGGGTCGTGGGGTGGGGGAGTGGGGGTCGCGCTCCCAGTCGGCTGGCCGGAGCCCTCCGCAGTTTCTAACCTTGTGTTCAGTGGCTCTCAGGGGAAGCTGGTCCGCCCATCTCTCCTTTCTGCTCCTCCTTTGTGTGGGATTAGATGACCCCTCTCTTCTCTTTACTCCGACTCTTCAGTTTATTTTTAAGTCCAAAGCACCCCCGGGGTCGATTGTATTGCGTAGGGTATCCGGTTCTCTTTGAGACAGCTCTCAAAGTTAGGGATATTTTTCTCCATAAATCGATTTTTTGTAGGAGACCCTGATCCTAGCGTCTGTTCACAGCCATGTTTTGGGGGCGTGTTCTGAATAAGCATTTTTAAGGGACTAGTACAGATTTCTTTTTTGGAAGATTTGGTATTTTTGCTCTTGGTCATTCACTTCTTTTGAATTTCTAATTGTCTCTCTTCTCCACTCTCCCTCCCTTTCTTCCTTCCTTTTGCCCTTAACTTCCTTCCCTTCCTTCCTGCCTCGATCATTTCCTCATCCTCCCCTCACTCCCATCTCTCAAGCTCTCTCCATGAAGGGCACACAGTGGGTGATGGTGTCTGTCCAGCTCTCTGGGACATGGACTCATTCCACTGCTCTAAATGATGGTGCCAACCACAGTAGATACAACAGAAGATGAATGGAAACTAAAAATGAAGATTTTATATTCACTTCCATACAGATGTAAACCACAAACAAAACTACATTCACACACTGAGTGCAGTAATTGCTCCTCAGATGTATGGTAGGATGATGCCAATTAAGACAGTCAACTAGACACATATACTGGTTCCCCTGGAGTAAAGTCCCTGAGGGATGGAGTCTTGGACAGTGACCAACTCACAGACGCCAGCACCAGATGTCAAATAGCCCCGCCTTGAGGCTCCTGCTATGTCCATGGAGGTGGCAGAGGACGGACGGTGGATCCTATGAGTGTTCAGAGGACCCACACACGCCTGCGGCCATGGAGTGAGAGGCCGGGACGCCCTCTGTCCTGTGATGGGACAACCTCAGAGAAGAGACTCCACAAGGCAGCTGGGACGATCCCCCCAGATTGCAGGTATCAGTTATTAGACAGTGTTCAGAATGAAATCATTCGCTTGAAAGTTTTTAAATTTCAAGATTCATTTTAGACTTGAGAAAGCACAGTAATTAAAATATTCATTTTATAAATAATGAAAACTAGCACATTCTAGAGGTATAAAAGATGTTCAGTGTCCCATTGCCTTATCATCTTGGGGTGAGTCTCAATGAGAGAAAATATATTCACCTTTAATAAAGTGACCAAAAGACGTTGACTTTTAGTATACTTATATATTAGAAGACATGGATTAATGGCAGATGTGACATTATTCCTTTATAATGGGCATTTTAGCATTTAGCACCCTGAGTGTGTTTTGGGTACTAATAAAGTAACAACCATTAATGGAATTAGATTGTAATCAAGGAATTCCTGAGGAAATTAAATATAATGTTTATTGTTAAAAATCAGAATGTGATGTCGTTTGCTAAATATCATGACAGACATAGAGATAGGTAGAGCTTCTCTAACTTCACAGCCACAGTGTTGATCATTTCATGGCTCTGACACAAGAGAAGATGGTGTGGACACCTGTCTGCTCACGGACAGGACCTCGGGTTTGTCCTAACTCCACCTCTCAGGGCTTGTTGGTGATTCTGCACAAGAAGAAATATTTCACAACTTATTTCATCATTATAAATGTTTTATATCACTCAAGAAATGTCTACATCTTTGACAACCTCATATTGTTTTATTTTCCTGTTTTATTAAATTATTGGGAAGATTTCCACCAACGCATTGCAATTTTTTTCTATTACTATTTATCTTAAAAATCCTGCCTTCACCAGGACATCCGCCACAGTCACAGCCATAGAGGGAGGTGAGGGTGAGATTGGGGAGGAGGAGGACAGTGGAGGAGGCTGCCTCATGTCCAGACGTCCCCTCACGGACGGGCCTGGTGTGAGGAACAGACCTGCACAGGAGGGACCCGGCCCCTGTGCCCGGCAGGGACAGCCACACCCACAGACGTCTGACCCGGCCCCGGAGCCGTCCTCCTCCCGTCCCAGATTTGCTGAGTCTGATAGGGGGACAAAGGGACCAGGGGATCTTGGGGTGGACAAGCTCATCCTCAGGAGGGACATGTGGACGTGACCAGGGAGGAGAATGTGCAAGGAGCATGGTCTCTGAGTCCTCACATGTGGGAGAGTCAGGGCAAGAGGGAGACAATGAAATGAGGAAACGGGGACCAGGAGTCAGCAACGAGATCACCGGGTGGAGGAGTCGACAGAGGAGTGGGCAGAACACGCTGCAGTGGACGCTCAGTGCAGGTCACTCTATTCTGTGACCATGTCAGGTCTTGGGAGCAGGAAAATAGAGACCCACCTATGCTGTGCCCCTGCTCACACCTGTCCCTGTGGGGCCTCTCAGACTTAGGGACATGCTGGGAGGAGCAGGACAGACTCTCTGGGGGGTGGAGGGTGCTCTGTGTGGGTCCCGTTTCCTCTGGGAGTGTGGACAGAACAACCTCTCAAGGGGGGCTTGGTTGGGACACTGGGTCCTGGGCAGGAGGCTGGAGCAAGGGCAATGGGGAGGGGCTATCCATCAGGTTTGTTGACAGATATGACTTTCAAATTTGCTCAAGTTTTCTAGGTGAGAGTTGAAATCTTCAGTTCTTTACCAAATTTCAGAAACAAGTTGGACAACATAATAATGCACATGAGATGGAAATAAAAGGGTTGAAAAAGCATATAGACAGATGATGAAATTGGACTTGATAAGACCTAGATAGAGTATTTAATGCTAAAGAGATTGAATTATACTATGTTTACAACCCTTTTTACATTCATATTGGAAGATTTGACATTTCTTCCTCTTTTTTATACAGATGATGTCTCCAGTGGTGACCAATCTCACGGAGGTGACAGAATTCATCCTCCTGGGATTCCCCACCCACGGGAACATGGGCTTCCTGCACCCACTGCTCTTCTCCCTGGTCTACCTGTGCGCCCTGCTGGGGAACGGGCTCATTGTGGTCATCACCACCCTGGACCCGCACCTCCACACGCCCATGTACTTCTTCCTGAGGAATCTGTCCTTCTCAGACTTCTGCCTCATCTCGGCCACGGTCCCCAAGTCCATTGCCAATGCTGTGATGCACAGCAGCTCCATCTCGTTCCCCGGCTGTGTCCTCCAGGTCTTAATGATGATTATTTCAACAGGTGCAGAGATTAGCCTCCTCACGGTGATGAGCCTTGACCGCTATGCTGCCATCTGCCACCCCCTGCACTATGAGGTTATTATGAGCAGGGACAGATGTGTGCAGTTGACAGCTGTGTCCTGGCTGGGTGGGGTCATCATCTCTGTGATGAACACAGCTGGAACATTTTCCTTGTCTTACTGTGGGTCCAACGTGGTCCACCAGTTCTTCTGTGATGTTCCCCAGTTACTGGCTATTTCATGCTCAGAAAATTTAATCAATGAACTTGTCCCCATTTTGATTAGTGTGGGGTTCAGTAGCTGTGCTTTTGCTTTTATTGTGATTTCCTATGTGCACATCTTCTCTGCTGTCAAGAAGATTCCATCCACAGAGGGAAAAACCAAAGTCTACTCCACTTGCCTTCCCCACCTGCTGGTTGTGGTGCTATTTGTCTCCACTGGATTCTTTGCTTATCTGAAGCCGGCCTCAGGGACTCCATCCATGTCTGACCTGGTCATTTCTGTGTTCTACACGATGGTGCCCCCCACCTTTAATCCTGTCATCTACAGCCTGAGGAACCAGGCCATGAAGATGGCTGTGGGGAGGCTGATAAAGGGCCAATTCTCCATCAAGTAGGTATCACAATCTAAAATTATACACTGTCATTTCTATAGATTCTCCCTCTTACTCTGATACGTCATCATAAAGTTGAAAGACTCCTCTCATTAGCTTTGTTTCCTTTGGAGAAATTTATTTGCATTTTCTCCCATAATCTTAAATAATACAATCCTGTAGTTTCACAAATAATGCAGACCTTTGCCGAGCCGCTCCCTGTGCAATGTTCATAAACTGAATCCAGATCATGGTTAAAAGCATGTATTTGGTGTAGAAAGAATGTTTTAGAACTCACACATCACCAATATTTATGTAAAATGGAGCTGATAAAAGGGGTCTGTCCTCGGGGAGCACACGGGTCTCGGGACACCAATTGAGGGTTCAGTTCCTGCAGCCTGTGTGTTCACTGAAGTCACCGACCTTGTAGGGGGAGGGGCACACAGTTGAGTGGGGTCCCCCAACTCTCATGTTTATAATGGGGCACCTTCCTTTAAGAGTAATTCATGTTTCTGTTCAAAGACAAGGAGAAAAGACACTTGAATCTTGCTAAAATTGGGAGGGTGGAAGGATTGACATGTGTGATAATGGGAATGTTAATTTCTGTTACATCCTGTTTTGATGCTAACATGACTACACCCCCTTGATGTATGTTTTCAAAATGAAATAGTTCTTAGAAAAATGGATTGTTTTTGAACAACTACATTTCTGCTTTTTAATTTTATGACTTTTAAGACATTTTTTGTTGTGTTTATTGTTAGGTCCCTTAGTTTTCCAAGTGGTATCTTGGTGTCCTACACCAGGTCTGCTTCCTCACTTTCTTGTAGAAAACAAGTTCACTGCTCTTCTACCTTGGGAGTCATGTTGTCTCTTATTTATAACATCACGTCAGCTGACACACGGCAGTGTGTCCATCCCTGTAGGTCTGCGGTATCTGACAATACTGCCAGAGGCTCTCATCATTGTTTCCCTGATACTGAGACCCTGAGCGGGGCGTGTGATGTTTGTCCACTCAGCATTTTCTCTGGGGCAGGTCCCGTTTCCAAACTCTCTTAGTGACTGTTACATATTCAGTCCATGAGCGTGAGTGTTAAAATAAAAATGTATGATAACCACAAACTTGAGTCCATCCAAGTTCCCCACTATAACTGCATGGACAATCACTCAAAGATACATTCATTTCAGGGAAATTTGAGCAACCACTCAAAGGATTGTCACTAATATCACCGTATCACGTTCAGTGATGAGGTCACAGTCTCACCATCTGGGCTGTGACTTCCTTCCCTGGTCAGATTCCGGTTAATGTGTTTCCTATTTTCCTTTGACAAGTCCACTATGTGTCTATTGGGAAGGGGATTTTTCAGTAGTGGTTTATCGTGATGTGACATTAATTTAGCATTTGTTCTTGGTCAAGGAATTAGCTCATTTATACTTTTCATTATGGCAACTGTGGTCCATCAGCTCCTGGGCTAGGTGGTGTCCACTCAGCATCTGCTGAACACCTGCCCCCAGCGCCAGGCCCTTCTTCTGCTCCTCTGTGCCCTCCTGTTCCCTCTGCTACCAGCAGATTTTTGCACTTGGTCCAAAGTTGATTTTGCTTATTTGTCACACAGGTTTTCTGTGTTTTCGTTTCCCAGACGAGTGAGATCATCTGCTCTCTGCCTCTCACTATCTGTTCATTTCACTTCACAAATCTCCTCAAGGTCTATCCATGTTTTTCCAAAACACACAATTTCACCTTTTCAACAGCTGTGTAGACGCCACTGAGTGTGTCCCCACAACTCTCTGTTCCTGCTCTGTCCCGGCAGTGGGCAGCCGAGGCGCAGTGGCGGGCGAGGCGGCTGTGGACATGGGGCCGAGTCCGCATTGCGGAGTCTGCGCCTCCAGTACAGACACCCGCAGAGGGTCTCCTCCAGCCGGAGCTTCGCTCTGAGGTCCGGAGCTGCCTCCCGGCCATTTCCCAGAACAGCGCCACGCAGGCTCCACCAGCAGCGGGGCGAAGCCTTTTCTCGTTCGCCCCCTCCTTGCTGTGTCCTCCCTGAGGGCCCTTCTCACAGGGGCTAGCTCACGCCAGTGTGTCCACATATCCCCTGGAGTTAGCTAAGAGGGTCATGTTTATGGGTTAAAGTCGGGCAAGACCCTAAACAATCAGATACCAGAGAGGACACAGGCGATGCCTTTGGGACACGAATCCAAGGACAGGGGAACAAGGGCACGTAGGAGCAAGTGGCCCAACCAATGAGAGGGGTTTTGTGCCTTAGAAGAGGTCATCCCCCAAACAGGTGTCTGCCCGGGGAAACAGGCGCGTCAGACACTGACGAGGAGCTTCCACTCATGCCCGCAGCCCAGAACAGACGCCCGACCGGAAACGGGGAGACCCCGAGGACACTCCCCGGGGTTACTGCAGCTTCTGTCCGGTCCGACACTCCCTTTCTGACACCCCGCCTGGGCGCTGACCCCGCCTCCCCTACCGACCCCAAGAAGCGGGAGGAAAAGGGGTGTCAATCTTGGGGGGTGTCAGGTCCGCCGGGTCAGGGTTCCCAGTTCTCGCAGGCAGGTCCCAGGGGCGGGCAGGGGGCACGCTTGGGGCAGATTGCAGGGGGCCCGGGACGCATGGGCGGTGGATAGGGCCGCAGCATCTGTCCCCCAAGTGGCGCCAGCGAGGATTCCCCGGAGTTGGGCAGAAACTTCAGAGCCCTCCCTATTTACGGCCACAGGAGGGTCCCGCTGGGCAGCACGTGTCCCCAGCACGCGGGCACCCCGGCCCAGGCACGGAGCATCTCCTCCCCCCGCACGCCGGGGCCGCCCCCGTCTCACCAGCGTCCTTGGGCTTAAGAGTCGACATTTTCTAGTAAAGACAGGATTGAACAAGAAGGGTTACAAACAGGAAAGCCGTGGCTACGAGAGCGATGAGGGCCCCAGCTCGTGAGTCTGCTTTGCCCTGGTAAACTTGGCCCGCACACCAAGGCCGAGAAGACCCCAGATGGACATCGCCCCTGATGTAAGTAACTGATAAGACCCTGCCTGGGAGCGGAACTCCTCCCCGTAATGTTACTTTACTCCTTTTCCAAGCAATGTTGTATAAAAGCCCCTGTTTTCTTTGTTCGGGGCCCAGGTTTTTAGAGGTGTACTCCCCGGGTCTGCCAGCATGATAAACCTGGGCCCCCGTATTCCTGAGTGCCGCTTGGTCTTTTCCGCGTCACCCCCTACAGTACGAGCATTTTTGAAAACTTCTCACCTTCTACTAATTTAGGTCATTTTAGTCTCCCCAGACGCTACTTGGGGACTCACAAAAAATGGGAAACTTTTCCTCAGGGGTGACACGCACTTCCTTCACGTCACTGTCAGGGTCCCGTGGGGGGGACCGTCCAGGCGCGTCGCGCAGCCGCTAACTCCACACTCGCCCCGACACGCCGCTCGTGTCCCTTTACTGCCGGCAGAGGGTAATGTCAACCACATAAGCTGGTCTGAAAAATAATTCTGCTTCCAACATTGCGTTTCAGACGGTGACTGTAAATACCGCCACGTCCTCGTGCAGGATTAAACACGAGCTGACCCTCACCGGCTGCCGCGTGAGACTCAGTGGCCGCCCTCGGAGCCCGACGCGCTGGTCAGCACAGGCGGGGCGGGACCCCCGGCCGAGGCCGCTGCGGCCGGTAAACAGCGGCCTCCTGTCCGCTCCTGAAGGGAGAGTCCACCCAACTCGGGCCCGGCAGCCAACAGATCAGACCGGCCTTAGGAACCGGCGCGAGTTGCTAAGACGAGGAGGCTTTTGCTCAAAAACAACAATTCAGATAGAAATGCCAAGTTGAAGGTGCCAAGAATAAATGTGATCACGGAAGCACTGTCATGACAGAACAAATCAATCCCAGAGGGTCCAGCAGTCTCCCTTCCTTACTCACACCCCTGAGTGTTCCTAGTTTTTCTTCCTCTCCTTGTTTCCCTTTCTTTACCCTCCTCTTGTCTACACCACTGCCCTGCACCTCTCATTCCCATTCCCAGTCTCCCTATGAAGGACACCCCGTGGGGGACAGAGCTGTCCAGCTCCCTCAGGACATGCCTCATCAGTAGATTTGACAAATGGTCATACCCGGGTCCCCCCATGACAGGGTCAGTGGGGCTGATGGAGCCTGGGAGGGGAGGAGCCACAGTCCTGTCCACACAGGTGTAAAAACTAACAAAATTGCCTCTGGCACTAATGATCACTGGGACGTGCTGTAGGATGAGGCCAATTAAGACAGTCAACTAGATACATGCACTTGTCCCCCTGGAATAATGTCCCTGAGGGGTGCAGTCTTGGACAGTGACCAACTCACAGAAGCCAGCACCAAAGGTCAAATAGCCCCGCCCTGAGGCCCCTGCTCTGTCCACGGAGGCGGCAGAGGAGGGAGGGTGGATCCTGTGCGTGTTCAGAGGACCCACACACGCCCGCGGCCAGGGAGTGAGAGGCCGGGACGCCCTCTGTCCTGTGATGGGACAACCTCAGAGAAGAGACTCCACAAGGCAGCTGGGACTTTCCCTCCAAAATGCAGGTATCTGCTACTCAGAGTTGTCAGATGAGAATCCATTCAGACTTGAAAGATTTTGGATCTCAAGCATCTCTTAAGACTTGAGAAAGCCTAGCGCTTTAAATATTCATTCTATAAATAATGAAAACTAACACATTCTGATAGTGCACAAGTTGCTAAATCTCACAGCTGAATCATCCTGCAAAGAGGATCCTTGAGACAAAACATATTCTTTTTTAACTTAAAATGTTCAAAGATATTGACTTTTAATACATTGATCATATGAGAAGATTTTGCTTTATGGCAGATGTGATGATTATTGCTTCATAACTGGGACTTTTTTTTTTCAGCACACTGAGTGTGTTTTGGGTATGAAAAAAATCACAATGAATATAGAATTGGATTATTGTAATGAAGATATTCCAGAGGAAATTAAAAATAACACTTATTGTTAAAAATCAGAATGTTATTCCTTTTTGTCCTAAATATGATGACAGATATGAGGCAGGTAGAAATTCAGTAAATTTCAGAGGAAAATGTTGATGTCACGGCTGCACTAAGTGAGGGTGGATGTTTGGGTGTTTAAGGACATGAACTTGGGTGTTTCCCAAACTCCATTACTCAGGGTGCTAGTGGTACTGTAAAGTCAGAGAACTCAAATAGGGCCAGGAAGAGGCACATGTGAAAGTGCTTTTATCATTTTAAATTTGTATTTTAATCACTCAACAAATGTCTACATCTTTGACCACCTCATTTCTAATTTATTTTCTTCATTTTATTTAATAATTGGGAAGATTTCCACCAATGTGTCCCGATTATTTGATATGATTATGTGACCTTAAACACGCAGCTTTCACCTGGACCTCCCCCTCAGTCAGCCCCAAGAGGGAGGTGAGGGTGAGACCCGGGAGGAGGAGGAGCGTGGGGGAGGCTGCCCGTGTCCAGGCGTCCCCTCACGGACGGGCCCGGTGTGAGGAACAGACCTGCACAGGAGGGACCCGGCCCCTGTGCCCGGCAGGGACAGCCACACCCACAGACATCTGACCCGGCCCCGGAGCCGTCCTCCTCCCGTCCCAGATTTGCTGAGTCTGATGGGGGCCAGAGGGGCCGGGAACCGTGGGGTGGACAAGCTCATCCTCACGCGGGACGTGTGGATGTGACCAGGGAGGAAAGAGCTGGAGGAGAAACAATCTTTGCTCCTCGGGGAGGGAGGCCGGACAACGTGGAGTAAGCAGGGCAGAGGTCACCCCCAGGATCACAGCATGCAGGAGCGGGGAGCAGACAGTCGCAAGACTCCAGACCAAAGCGCTGGGCACACCCCACCCAATTCTGTGCTGAATTACGGGGACGCTGAGAACCAGGACAGACCCCAGGGGGCCGCGTCCACTGAGTCTCTAATGTGGGCCTGTGAGCTGGGCCTCCGTGTTTTGCGGGGATGTGGCAGCTGGAAGACCCCCCGGCTGGATTTGGGGTCATCCTTGCTTGCTCCTATTCCTTAAAGTTCTTTAAGTGTCTTCCTCCCAGAGGTGAGCTGACCTAGGGGCTTGGGGGTGGGAGAGGAGGAGTCGGGGCCAGCTCTGTGGCAAGGGGCGCCCATCCCTGATGGATTGAGTCTGGGGAGAGACTTTGCTCAGCGACTGAGTCAGTGAATTCTCTGCCCTCAGCATCGTCACAGGCTGCGTGGACAATGGCGGCACATTCCAGTCACTGAGGCCACAAGGTCGAGCATAGCAGGAACTGGGGTCCTTGTGGGGTGAAGACGCTCAGCAGGGCCCGGAGAGTAACCACAAGGACAAAGGACAGTTCTGGTCACGTGCAGATAAACACTGTGTGTCCATCTCAGACAGACGGTGACGGTGTTTTATTCACCTACACTCTTGGTGATGTCTCCAGTGGTGACCAATCTCACGGAGGTGACAGAATTTGTCCTCCTGGGATTCCCCACCCACGGGAATATGGGCTTCCTGCACCCACTGCTCTTCTCCCTGGTCTACCTGTGTGCCCTGCTGGGGAACGGGCTCATTGTGGTCATCACCACCCTGGACCCGCACCTCCACACGCCCATGTACTTCTTCCTGAGGAATCTGTCCTTCACAGACCTCTGCCTCATCTCGGCCACAGTCCCCAAGTCCATTGCCAACGCTCTGACTCACAGCAGCTCCATCTCGTTCCCGGGCTGTGTGGTCCAGGTCTTCATGATGGTCCTTTCAGCAGGGTCAGAGCTGCCACTGCTCACGGTGATGAGCCTTGACCGCTATGCTGCCATCTGCCACCCCCTGCACTATGAGGTCATCATGAGCAGGGACAGGTGTGTGCAGCTGACAGCTGTGTCCTGGCTGTGTGGCTGTGTCCTTGCTGTGATAAACACAGCTGGAACCTTCTCCTTGTCCTACTGTGAGTCCAACGTGGTCCACCAGTTCTTCTGTGACATCCCCCAGTTACTGGCTATTTCCTGCTCAGAAAATTTAATGAACGAACTTGTACCTTTGATGACTGGTACAGTGACAGATTCTTTCTGTTTTATTTTCATCGTCATTTCCTATGTCCACATCTTCTCTGCTGTCAGGAAAATTCCATCCACAGAAGGTAAGGCCAAGGCCTACTCCACTTGCCTTCCCCATCTGCTGGTTGTGGTGCTATTTGCTTCCACTGGGATCTTTGCTTATGTGAAACCAACTTCAAAGACTCCATCCATGTCTGACCTGGTCATTTCTCTATTCTACACGGTGGTGCCCCCCACCTTGAATCCTGTCATTTACAGTCTGAGAAACCAAGCCATGAAGACAGCTGTGGGGAGACTGATGAAGGGGACACTCACAAAATGTAACGGGAAGATGATTTCATGACTCAACTATGAGACACTTAGTTTTAATTTTCACATTATACTCCCTTTTGCATCTTATAATTACTTATAATTTCACTGTTTACTTTAAAAATATATACTAATTTTTAAGTTGTATTTTAGATCACTTTATATACTTTATTAGCTTTAAGTGTTCCTCTTTTAACACTCAGGTGCTTTTTGATATTGCCCGTGTACTGGAGGGAACTGAACTTCTAGCCACTTTTTGCTGTTCTCCATTTCTGTAGCTCTCAGCCTAGAGAGGCAATGGTTGGTTTCATCTCAGTTTTCAGCAGAAGTTCTCTATCTGGGTTGGTGTCGCCTGCCTGTAAGGAACTTCCCCTTTAATGTCACTCACCCTCTTGGTCAAGTGTGTGATGAGAGGCCATGGTTGGGACAGATGCCCCTTTACTCTGTCAGTGTGGCCTTTGTGGCATTAATCAGGCCTTGGGATCCAAGTTAGAATCTGAGCAATCACAACCTACTGTGGATCCCGAGCTCACACGTGACTTGATAGAGACCCCCTGCCAGCCCTGGTGTGGAGAGCCGCACTCACGGGACATAAAATTACTCAGTGCACAGTGGAACCAGAAGGAAGCTAGTGAGTGTGAAAGCTGTTAATTTAATGTGCAGAATAATTACTACAAATTTACTAAAATACATGGGTAGGGTTTTTTGAGAAACAATAACGAGAACTTAGGAAGCTATAATGACAAAAACAAAAATAATAGCTCTTGGACTACACCATCTTCTAATATTCCAGAATTAGTTGAGGTTTGGCTCTCACAACATAACATCCCACTGTACTCCTGTCTTTGTCCCCATTTATTCGTTACCTAAAGTGCCTGGTAATTTGAGGAAATGTCCTGTTTGGCACATTATCTCGGGAAATCTCACCCAGAGCGTCTGCATTTCCATATGGAGTTGTTCAAACAAGAAAACACTTGTTTTTTGTGCCATAAAATAACACTGTCATTTAGTTGGACATAAAGACGTGCAAAGAATCGGAAGAAGATTTACATTTGGGCAGGTAAACGCCCCGAGCGTGTGGCCCAGTCTGTCCTCAGCTCCACATCTGCTGACTGCACTAGACCTTTGCTTTCCCGTCAGTGATGTGCAATATTTGAAATTTCACACCTATATTTGACTATCAGTTCCATTTGGCTATCAGATCATTTCACTCATTCTCACACAGTTCGCCCTACGAGAGGCTCATCAGGCTGAACTGCCTCCAGCCCAGGTGAGCTCCCTGTGGGAACAGGGGTAATTTGTGGGCCAGACAGTAATGGAGGGAAAAGGTGGCAAAATTTCAATCTTTGAACTTCTTGTTATTCAACTTGCTACTGTTCTTTTAAGTCATTCGCGTTTTTATTTTTTCTGATGATAAATAACTTTGTTAATATTAATTCTTGATACTATCATAGTTTCCTGGTCAATAAAAGTTATGGGATATAATGAGAATTCAATACATGTACTGAAGTAAGAAGATTGAAATCAGAGTATTTTAAATATACACTGAGACTGTTCATTGCCTACACTTTGCCAGCTTTATATAACAAAACTAAAGTGTTTAAATTAATAAAACAATAACTGTCTCAAGGTTGTATGAATTTAAACATTTAAGCACAATTAAACCTGTTTGGACAAAATAGTATACGCTGAGAACACTAAAGACTCCACTGAAAAAAACAATTTAAATCCGTAAGCCACTTCAGTGCAGTTGGAAGCTTACAAAACCAACACATGAAAATCAGTTGCCTTCTTATATGCAAACAATGAACTAGAAGACAAGATCAGGTCTCCTTGGCCCAAGGTTAAGTCTCAGTGATATCAAGCTATGTGAGGCACTGTAGCACTGTTCAATCCCAGGCCAGGGAGCTGACCCACATGGCAGAGAAGACCTCTCCTATCTCCCAGCTGCTCCCCTCAGCTATGTATTTCAGTCAATATGCTGGTTCTGCTCCCCACTCTGTCTCTGGTGAATTCTCTCACATGCCACACCTCTGGCCTATACCACAGCTCTTGTATGCATAGATAAATAAATCCTTAAAAAGAAAAAAAAAGAAAACAATCTTACTTATAATCACAAAGCTTAAGTACCTAAGGTATACTTAAAAAAGGTGGCGTAGATACACAGAAAATAGTAAGACATTGTTAAAAGAAATAGAAAAGAAAAAGAAATGGAAAGATATAATTGGTGGTGGGCTGCCCAAGGGGAATACAAAATGTAAAAGACATAAATAACAATAAAAATATATATTTATATAAAAAAAAAAGAAATGGAAAGATATTCCCTGCTCCTGGCTCGGAAGAATCAACATTACAAAATGCCCATGAGATAAAAAGCAATTTACAGATTCATTGGAATCCCAATAAAAACTTCAATGACATTCTTTTTTTTTATTGTTATTTATGTCTTTTACATTTTGTATTCCCAAGAAGAACTTCAATGACATTCTTTAAAGATATGAAACAAACATTACTGAAATGTATACGGAACCACAGAAGACCTGGAACAGCCAAAACAATCCTGACAAAAATGAGGAAGAATGGAGGCAGCACACATCTAGGTTCAGTAGATACAACAAAGCTATAATAGTTAAAATGGCATGGTACTGGGACAAAAACAGACACTCACATGTGGAACATAATTAGAGCCCAGAAATACACACACATCTAGAGGACAGTTAATCTAGGACAAGGAGCCAAGAGTATGCACCAGAACAAGGAAAGTGGGGAAATGGAACTGGGAAAAGTGGAGAGTCACATGCAGTAAAATGAAACTAGGTGACTTTCTCACACCACACAGAAAAATAAGCCTAAAACAGATTAAACACCTGTTTCCAAATAGATGACATCACTGTAATCATGTAGCTAACCTAAGACATATGAAACCATGTACAGAAACCCTAAAAACTATTTTGCTAAGATTACAATCAACTTATTCAAACATAACAATAGTTATAATTGTTATGCAGAATTATTGGTGCTGAGAATAGAAAAGAGCTATATGAATAAGTAATTTTTAAGAGACTAGTACAAATTTCCTTTTCAGTAGAACTGGTATTTTTGCCCTTGGTCATTCACTTCTATTGAATTTCTCCTTGTCTCTCCTCCTCACTCTCCCTCCCTTTGTTCCTTCCTTCCTCTCTTCATTTATTTCCCTTCCTTCCTGCCTCCACCATTCCCTCATCCTTCCCCCACTCCCATCTCTCAAGGTCTCTCTATGAAGGGCACACGGTGGGTGACGATGACTGTCCAGCTCTCTGGGACATGGACTCATTCCATTGCTTTTAATGATGGAGCCAACCACAGGAGACACAACAGATGGTGATGGAACCTGGAAATGAAGATTTTTATATTCATTTTCATACAGTGTAAACCAAACAAAATTACACCCACACACTGGGTGCACTAATGATCACAACTAATGGGATGTGCTGTGATGAGGATGAGGCCAATTAAGACAGTCAACTAGACACATGCACTTGTCCCCCTGGAGTAAGTCCCTGAGGGATGGAGTCTTGGACAGTGATCAACTCACAGACGCCAGCACCAGGGGTCAGGTAGCCCCGCCCTGAGGCCCCTGCTCTGTCCACGGAGGCGGCAGAGGACAGAGGGTGGATCCTGTGAGTGTTCAGAGGACCCACACATGCCCGCGGCCTTGGAGTGAGAGGCTGGGACGCCCTCTGTCCTGTGATGGGACAACCTCAGAAGAGATTCCACATCAAAGCTGGGACATTCCCCCCAGATTGCAGGTATCTGCTACTCAGCCGTGGTCAGAGGAGAATCCATTCAGACTTGACAGTTTTTGGATTTCAAGCTGCATTTTAGACTTGACTAAGTCTAGTAGTTAAAATATCCATTTTATAAATAATGAAAACTAATTCTAAAGGTGTGCAAGTTGGTCAATGTCCCACTGCCTAATCACCCTGCAAAGAGTCTCCCTGTGAGAAAATATTATCTTTTTTAACTTAAGATGTTCAAAGATAGTGAGTTTTATAAAATGAACATACAAGACAATTTTGCTTTATGGCAGATGTGATGATTATTGCTTCATAACTAGAATTTTTGCATTCAGAACACAGAGTGTGTTTTGGGTACTAAATAAAATCACAATGATTCATGTAATTAAATGTAATGAAAATATTCCAAAGGATATTAAAAATTATTAAAAATAGCTTATTATTTAGTAATTATTAAAAATAATTATTAAAAATAGCTTATTGTTAAAAATCAGAATGTTATGTCTTATCGTCCTAAATATGACAGATATGAGTGAAGTAGAAATTCAGTAACTTTACAGGAAAATGTTGACTGATCGTGGCTGGAACTAAGTGAGGCAGATGTGGAAGTCTGACTATTTAAGGACAGGAACTTGGGTTTTTCCCCAACTCCATCACTCAGGGTGCTAGTGATACTGTAAAACAAAGTCAGAGAACATAGATAGGGTCAGGAGGAGATACATGTGAAAGTTATTTTATCATTCTAAATTTGTATTTAAATCACTCAACAGATGTCAACATTTTGACCACATTATTTCATGATTTATTTCCTTGTTTTTTTAACTATCTGGAATAATTTCCACTAACTATAACAATTATTTTGTATGAATACATGCTCCTAAAAATCGTCCATTCCCAAGGACCTCACCCTCCGTAAGTCCCACAGAGGGAGGTGAGGGTGAGATCGGGGAGGAGGAGGAGAGTGGGGGGGCTGCCCCGTGTCCAGACGTCCCCTCACGGATGGGCCTGGTGTGAGGAACTAACCTGCACAGGAGGGACCCAGCCCCTGTGCCCGGCAGGGACAGCCACACCCACAGACGTCTGACCCGGCCCCGGAGCCGTCCTCCTCCCGTCCCAGATTTGCTGAGTCTGATGGGGGCCAGAGGGGCCGGGGACCGTGGGGTGGACAAGCTCATCCTCACGCGGGACGTGTGGACGTGACCAGGGAGGAGACTCTGCAGGAAACATGGTCTCTGAGTCCTCACGCATGGGAGAGTCTGGTCAGGGGCAGATACGGAAACGAGGAAACGGGGACCAGGAGTCAGCGATGAGGCCACAGGGTGGAGGAGTCGACAGAGGAGTGGGCAGAACACGCTGCAGTGGACGCCCAGTGCAGGTCACTCCATTCCGTGACTGTGCTGGCTCTTGGGGACAGGAAAACAGGGACCCGCCACGCCGTCCCCCTTCTCACACTTGTCCCTGTGGGGGCCTCTCAGACCGTGGGCTGTGCAGGGAGGTGCAGGACAGACTCCCTGGGGGTGGAGGGAGCTCTGTGTGGGTCCCCTTTCCTCTGGGACTGTGGACTGGACAACCTCTCTGAGGTGAGCTGGGCTGAGACCCCGGAGTCTGGGCTGGAGGTGGGAGCAGGGGCATGGGGCAATAGGGTGGGGCTGTCAGTCGGGTTTGTTGCGAGATTGAGATTACATAGCAAAGTTTGTAATGGAGGGGTCAATTGAAATTTTCAGTCCTTCAGCAATTTTCTGGGACATATTTGGACAGTGTAATAATGGGAACTTCATGTGAGATGGAAATAAAAGGGTTGAATAAAGCAGTGTACACAGATTTGATATTAGACTCCATAGGACCCAGAGGAGTGATTATCTGGTATATAGACGGAATTAGCATCTTATGCTTATAACCCATTTTATGTTCAAGATTGGAAGATTTGACATTTTCTTCCTCTTTTCTCTTTTATACAGATGTCTCCAGGGGTGACCAATCTCACCAAGGTGACAGAATTCGTCCTCCTGGGATTCCCCACCCACAGGAACGTGGGCTTCCTGCACCCACTGCTCTTCTCCCTGGTCTACCTGTGCGCCCTGCTGGGGAACGGGCTCATTGTGGTCATCACCTCCCTGGACCCGCACCTCCATGCGCCCATGCACTTCTTCCTGAGGAATCTGTCCTTCACGGACCTCTGCCTCACCTCGGCCACGGTCTCCTAGTCCACTGCCAACGCTCTGACGGCACAGAAGCTCCATCTCATTCCCGGGCTGTGTAGTCCAGGTCTTCATGTTGGTTTTTTTCACAGTTACAGAACTGCACCTGCTCACGGTGATGAGCTTTGACCGCTATGCTGCCATCTGCCACCCCCTGCACTATGAGGTCATCATGAGCAGGGACAGGTGTGTGCAGCTGACAGCTGTGTCCTGGCTGGGTGGGGGAGTCCTCTCTGCAATGCAAACAGCTGGAACCTTCTCCTTGTTCTATTGTGGGTCCAGCGTGGTCCACCAGTTCTTCTGTAACATCACCCAGCTATTGGCTATTTCCTGCTCAGGAAATTTAATGACAGAACTTATCCCCATTCTCATTAATTTGACATTGGTTATGTTTTTTTATTTATTTATGTTTTATTTATTTATTATGTTTATTTTTATTTTTAAAATTTTTTGTATTATTTTTTATTTTCTATTTTATTTTATTTTATTTATTTATTTTATGTTTATTTTTTATTTAAAAAATATTTGTTTATTTTTTTTATTTTATGAAAATAAAAAAAGATGTCCACATCTTCTCTGCTGTCAGGAAGATTCCATTTACAGAAGGTCAGGCCAAAGTCTACTCCACTTGCCTTCCCCACAGGCTGGTTGTGGTGCTGTTTGTCTTCAGTGGGCTCTTTGCTTATCTGAAGCTGACTTCAGGGACTCCATCCATGTCTAACCTGGTCATTTCTATGTTCCACACAGTGGTGCCCCCCACCTTTAATCTGGTCATCTACAGTCTGAGGAACCAGGCCATGAAGATGTCTGTGGGGAGACTGCTGAAGGGACATTTCTCTGGCAAGTGTATCTCGCCCTTTGCTTCATCAGTCAGAGACTGTGGACAATTGCTCGCCTTGTCCCCCGCCGGGCCTGCCCTGTGGTCCTGTCCCAGGGACACAGGCCCCCTGTCCCCTGCCCCTTCCTCTCCCTTCTTGGAGCCCTCGGGAGTTTCATAGTGTTTTCCGCAGTCGCGTGCCTGTTGCCCACTGGTGTCTGGTCCTTGCTCTGACCCGCTCTCTCATGTACTGTCCACACTCGCCATCTTCATGGGCTCTGTCTCCCCCTCTGGCCGGGTCCCCGCCCTGGTGTGACCGAG
>PVIJ01021451.1:0-18594 GCA_004024925.1 Scalopus aquaticus | reverse complement strand
AATGATGGCAAACTGCCTGGAAGGGAAATAGGTCATTCTACTGAAGAGGAGAGTGAAACCCATAGATGTTTAATAGTCTGATAAGTTTCTTGGTAAATGATAAAACCTACATTAACATAATCAAAGAAACAAGATGATTGGGAATTTGTGGCTTTATCTATTTCAACTACTTCATTTAGTTTACTGAGGTCCCAAGAGAGAGAGAAGCATCAATTAACATCAAACACACATACTTTTTTTCTTTGTCCTGAATTTCTCTTTTTTTCAAACCTGGTTAGTGAAATGGGAGGACATGGGCTTTATCAGATAATGCTCTATACTTGCACCATGTTAAAAGAATATGAGCAAATTGTTTAAAAGTTAAGTTACAGTTTCCCTCTCTGCAAAATGGGATATTACTCAAATCATAAAATTGGTTGGAACATCAAACAATCTAACAATATAAAGGATCACAGTCAGCACAAGATGTGTGATAAGCACTCAATAAGTACGCCTTTCCTTTTACAGAAGGCTGAGGGATCCTGTGAATTTTGCAATTTTTTTTCTCTAACCATCTTATTTATCTTCAGGAATATATACAGAGAGGATACCAGAGAGATCCTAGATAATAAACACAGAGGAGGCAGCTTGGGTCAGGTGTCAGTATTTTTATGAGAGAAGTTGGGCTTCCCAACAAATGTTGAATTTAAAGCCTAAAAAGAAAAAAAAAACAAAACTGTAACTGAAGGATCCTGTCAAGAGTCTGTTGCTAGTACCTAATTTATGGCCAATTAGGAGAACACCAGGGATCCATCCCATGCAAACAGATGGTAGACATTAGAACTGTCAACAAAAGGAGATTCTCTCACAAATTTACAAGCAAGGTACCATGTTACATAAGCCGGTGATTATGTTTTAACATTCCAGAGGGAAAGCAAAAGAATATTATTATGACTAATCATGCATGTCAGAGAATTTTTTAAAAGATGTTCATTGACAAACTAGAAAATGACGAATAGATACTTGGTTTCCTCATAAGCATCCTGTGAGGATTGTTTTTTTCAGCTTAATCATTATCTTAATAACTATGTGCAGTGATTCCAAAATTTGTGGAAGTAGACTAAAAATTATATTACCCTAACAGAATAGTGTATTTCCATTAATATAGTTTTTAGATGTATAAAAAACAACAAGGTATCTGAAGTATGTCTTATTTTGGAATCCATAAAAATAAATATAAAATTAAGTTCATTATTGTGTCCTGTATAATCAGTTATAACTTGAGAAGTTGATGAAGCTAGGAGTTCAAGTAAGGAAAATTATTTTTTGAAAGATTGAGCTCACTGTTATAGACAGTAACATAACTTCTAGTAAATATTTACAAAACTACATATTTTTTTGCCAAGAAATTAATATCTAAGTTAGGGTCCTAACTGATTTACTGTGTAACCTCCAAGATGTGGCCTTACTGGTAATGAAAATTGAAATATTTTTATACTGATTGGTAAATAGCAGTAATCTGAGCTCTCTGTGTATCCCTCCCATTCCTCTGCTGCTCTGGTCATCAGTGACATTCCTTGATATCTAATCATACTGTTGAGCCAGTTGTGTAACTGAGACAAAATCTAGGGGCTGGAAACCACAATCTAACCTAGAGGAAGTTCAGAGTGGTGGAAATGATGAGGTTAGGAGGAAGTGTGTCAAATATCAGATTATAGAACATTGCAAATGGCTATCCTAGGGAAGGCTGGGTGGTTATGTTTCAAGTTATTAACTTTTTAGAGTTACAGTTGCCTCTTTTATAATAGCAATATCCTTTTTATCTATTTAAAAGAGTAGCAAGACTTTAGCCACTAAGCAAATTAGGAAGCAACTCGTATGGCTAAGGCTGGTTTCAAGGCCCATAAAAAAGTAAGAGTAGGGCCTCCCTGGTGGTGCAACGGGTTGAACGCAGCACTATGAAACTATCCAGAACCACTGCAGCATGAGTTCAATACCCGGCCAGGGAGATTCCCACATGGCACAGCAGACCTCTCCTACCTCACCCGCTGCTCCCCTCAGCAGTGTATTTCTGCCTGTTCTGTTTCCCACTCTGTCTTTGGTGAGTTCTCTCACCACCCCCACACCTCTGGCCTACACCCCAGATTGTATGCGTAGATAAATAAATCATATATAAAAAATAAGAGTAGTTAAACAGGTTACAAAAAGAAATTGTACATACAGAAAAAAGCCACTGGAATTGGTAAACTGAAGATTATTTCTAAACTGAAGTCAAAATAATAAAGCCAGATTGGGAAATTTTGACGTTTGTTCATTAAGAAAGGTGATAGTGGTTGCCTGTGTCCTGTGTCGGTTATTTGGACTACTGAAATGAACGAAATACAAATTCACAGTCGGTTTAAAAAAAATAAGTGTATAGGATCAACACAATAAGTGAAAAATCTGTGTAAATTATTAAAATGTTTCATTGTATTTTGTTTCTATATCAGAGCCAGTAGCAAAACCGTATGTCTTTCTAGTCACTCTGCCCTCTCTATGTAGTTTTTTTCCAGTCTAGTTTCTGTTTCTATGGAATATCTACATCAGTCTCAACAGGCAGTATTTCCAACCCTGGCTGTCCTGCCAGTTGCAATGGCTATTCAGGTGTTCAACTCCAAGTTTGAAGAAAAACCAAGAAAAGTATTTTTAAAAGTATTAAATCCACTGAATTCTTCCTGTTATAGTTAGATCAAATGACAGGTCCACCAAGCAGGAGAATGGGAAGTTATTTATATCAGGACTCCATGTTTCAGAAGAAATAGAAACATTTGGAGAAAATAGTATCCATATCAAGTCACATGCTCAAGAAAAACTAAATTATCACTAAACTGCTTGACAAAAATAATAGGTTGCAATTGTGGGAATTTTCTAAATGAAGTTTGCAAATGTGAAGCTTTTAGGTTATGAATTAAACCAGGGATAGTAAATATTTTATGCTTTGTATACCAAAATGTCTTTTTTGAAACTGCACAAATGTTTCTGTACTATAAGAAAGACAACCAAAGACAGTATGTAAATAAATAAATGAACTTGTATGTATTCTAGCAAAACTTCATTTACATGTATTGAAATTTGAATTTTGTATTATTTTCATATATCAAAAACTATTTGTTTTTGAGACTTTTTTTTATTCCCTCCATTTACAAATGTAAATATTTTTCTGAATTAAACTGTATTAGAGTTGAGTGTTCCCCCTAGTGGTCCTATTTTGATATTTCACCATGCTTCCTTTTAAAAAAAGTTTATTTATGTATATATTACATCTTTGTTCATTTTTTTCCCCACAATTTTTGCTTTCTTTTCTCAGGTGTAGACCCCCTAGAATTTCCACCACCAATTCACCCGTGCACCATAGTCCCTTGTGTTCTTCCCGCGCTTGTTTTGAGGCCTCTCCTTCCCCCTCCCCTACAGAATGTCTCTGAATTATAGTTGTCTGTTTAATTTTGTTTTGTTATGTTGTGGTTTTTTACTGTTATTTTTTGTTTCCCCTTAATCCCTTGTTTGTTTCCCCTATATTCCTCCTATAAGTGAAACCATCCGATATTTTTCTTTCTCCTTCTGACATTTCACTGAGCATAATCCCTTCTAGCTCCATCCATGTTGCTGCAAGTGGCATTAGTTTATCTTTTTTGATTTTGAATAGTATTACATTGTGTGTGTGTGGGTGTGTGTGTATCTAGATAGATAGAGAGATAGAAAGATAAATAATCATCTTTGTGATCCAGTCATCTATTTTTGGGCCTTTGAGTTGTTTCCAAATCTTATCTATTATATCTTGTGCTGCAGTAAACATAGAGATGCAGGTATTCTTTTGAATTAATGTTTTTGTGTCCTTTTGAAAGATTCCTAGGAGTGGAATTTGTCATATGGTAGCTCCGTATTTAGTAGTCTGAGGAACCTCCATACAGCTTTCCATAGTGGTTGGACTAGTTTACATTCTCACCACATGCTTCCTTATTTTTTTCTGATACCCTTTCCCCTCAGTTTCCTGGTACTCTTCACTTTACTCTTTTGTAGGCAATACCCTTTCCCATTATCCTACCACACACTATCACAAATCCTGCCCCACCCCACCATACACCCTGCACCCTTTTCTTTGTTTTTAATCTCTGTGCATCTTAATTCCCAGTCTTTAATTGCATTCTCTAGGAATTTGCTCCAGACTTTGCATTAATTTGTTAATAGCTAATTGGAGATTAAGATGATTGTCTTCAAGAGTTTTTTGCATTTTCAAGACCTATGCATGAAGACTAAAAATTCATGACAATCTAAAAGGATTTTAGAATATCAGGTGCCATGGAGTGAAAGAGAAAGGAGAGTAGAGGGGGAGAACTTGGGGTCAGGAGAACCTTTCAGGTACCATTCTAACGCCATGGACCAGCTCAGTTTCATGAAAGCTCTTACATCCAGTGATATTTGTTCCATCTAAGTCACCTGTTTCCTTGTTTGTATATAGCTTGTCGATCTGTGTCCACAGGGTAGGACTATAGGGATAACATCTGTCACGTTGCCTGTAATCATATTGCTAAACTGATAGGGTGATGAACTAAAAATATTTCACAGCCTTAGTCTTTTCCTACAACCTAAATGGATTTTATTTTGGTTCATTTTCCAGAATGAAATCTGGGGTGATGTGCGGATATTTGTAGGATGTTCACAAGAAAACAAATGTGTCTTTCTAGAATGGTGTGGTATGCAATCATTTGGAATTGTATTTTTAATAGAGATATTATCTATTAGTGTGCTTTACAAAAAATTAATAAACTGGAGAGATAAAATTCAGAAGTTTAAAAGAGAGATAGTAATCTACTGGTTCAGTTTAATGATATGAATTGAATTATAGCTTAGCAGATCTATCTACACGATCTATCTACAAAATAAGTACAGGTGCACCAGAAGGGAAGTTTAGTCACAGAAATACTAGTTGTTTATATTCATGCAATGAGGTTGGTGGGACAGATACTTACCATGTGGGGCTGTTCCAGTGCTTTACGGTGGTAGATCTTCCTATTGCTGCTAGTCTTCATGGAAATGATATATAGTGTCATCACTGGAAAGCTCATTGAGAAGCCCTAGTCTCTTGCTTCACCAGTTAGAACTTACTGGTTACCTGCCACACGTTAGCCACTCAGATGTCTAGTATTTGGGGGACTGAAAGGCAAATGTGGAAATACTATACTACTTAAATACTATACTGCTTTACAGTTGTATGGCTAATTCCCAGGTCTAATCTGTTAAACCTCCCTCCTATCCCTCTCCCCAAGAAAGCCACAATAGTTCTCACAGAACTATTTGGGATCTCTTGACTCCATTCAAAACAAAAGAATTCCAATGTTATGAATATGCTGGTGGGACATAAATCAAAATATAGCACATTTTTTTTTTGTTTTAAAAACACTGAAAAATATTTGGATGGTGATTGAATTAGTCAGAAAGTCATTGCATGCTAAGAGTGATCCTGTAGATCATTGATTTACAAACTTTTTCAATATAGGAAAAAATAGTAAATATTTTCAGTTTTGTGGGCCCTGTAGTCTCTGTCCCCACAACTTAATTTTGCCATTTGACCAATGCCTGCAAATCTGCAAATGTCTGCAAATCTCCATAAAAAAATCACCTTTATTTTATAAACAAAGAAAATGAGGCCCAGAAGAGTCAGGGTTCAAATCATGCTGTTCCATTAAAGAATTAATCAGGATGCATGATGTAGTCATATTTTAGCATTCGAATGCATTTGTTTTTTATAAACCTTTAGAACTGAATGAGATTTTTTTAAACAGTGATATGTTTAATTATTTTCCGTTTTTATATTTTTTATTGGTTTGCAACATTGTATAGGTCTCAAGTTTGCAGTATCTTGTCTCACCAACTATATATACCACACATACCATCAAATGATTAGTTACAATCCACCACAACTAGTTGACCTTCTTTACCTGTTCTACTCCCCTTCCCATCCCCTCACCACAATTCTGTTGTCAGAGTCGAAGAATTTACTTTTGTTTCTTTGTTTTGTTACTTTATATTCCACAGATGAGTGTATTTGTCTTTCTCCTTATTTATTTAGCATAATTCCCTAAGGTTCATCCATGTTGTCACAAATGGCCACATTTCACCCTCTATTTTTAATAGCTGAGTTGTATTTCACTTTATGCATATATTTATGTGTGTGTATATATATCTTACATAATCTTCATCCAATCATTTACTCATGGTCAAATAGGTTAATTCCATGACTTGGCTATTCTGAATAGTGCTGCCATGAATATACGGATCTATATATCTTTTTTAATTTGCATTTTCATATTTTTTAGATAAATATCCAACAGTAGACTTGCTAGGTGATATAGTAGCTTTATTTTAATCGTTTTTTAGGAACTTCCATACTGTTTTACACAATGGTTACACAACTCTATATTCTCACCAGCAGTGTACAAGAGGTCCTCCTTCAGTCCACATCCTTGGCAACACTTACTGTTTCTTATCATTTGCTAATAGTCATCTAACACGTGTGTGATGAAATGTCATGTAGCTTTGATATGTATTTCCCTAATGATAGGAAATGAAGAACATCTTTTCATGTGTCTCTTGATCATCTCTATGATTTCTTGGTTAAATGCCTATTTAGATCTTCTGCACATTTTTAAATTGGAGGCATGTTTCTCTATTGTTGGGTTATGTATTTTGTTTATGTATTTCGTGTTTTAACACCCTAATCTGGTATATAGTTTGTATATATCTTCACTTAACTGAGTGAAATCTTGAAAAGCTTTTCTTCTAAACCCTCTAGTTTAGAAATGAGAAAGGTGAGTCCCAGAGGGAATATGAATTGTCTAAGCCCTTTAGTGCCAAGGATGGGGTTACAACACAGGTGTGAGTTGAAATTTCTCCTAATTTTTTTTACTTAACACTTTGTGTGTCGGTGCCCTTTAAATTTACCAGCCCTTGGGGCCGGCCAGTTTCTGTGCCAGTGCATGAATGGTATAAGCATTCAATAAAACACACACAACTCCTGAACTGCTGGATATTAAAAAAACTGTAGTATCTCTCATAAAACACCTTACACTTTCACCAAAGCAATGTGTAAAGCTTCTAGACTGAGTACGATCAAAGAAATAGCTCCTAATAGTTCCAAATAAATCCACCGTGGCATGAAAAACTGGAGACTAGATGAACACGTATTAATACGTGAGAGGCCACCTGATACTGGTGACAAAAACACGTACTAGTACGTGAGCGGACCACAAAGTGTTAACATGGTCTTAGCAGGTCTTCTGACATCTGCTTCAGTGCTTTTTCACCTGATTCACCTATTACTTAAATTACCAACATAGATGCATTTTTTTTTCATTCAGTAAGCATATATGGACTATCCACTGTTTGCTAAGCCCTAGGCTCAGTGCTGTGGTAATAGATAACTTCCTTTAGGAAGCTTCATGAAAATGGAACACTAATACAATGATATTGTAGAAAAATTCACATGAAGAATTGATGCTTAATGAATTGAGCTGAAATATTTATTTTGAATTAATTCTGAAACTAAATCTATTACTTCTAAGAAAAAAAAAATGGGTAAACCCTTTGATTCCCAAATTATTCCAGTCTCAGAAATGCATTCCAGTCTCACTACATGAAATCTCCAACATCCTCACTAAATATTTGGAATTACTGAATTAAAATTGTTATGAATTTAATTTCATCAAAACATAAAAAATGGTCTCTATTCACTCACTGTTCTGCCTTTCAAAAAAGTTGGGTTCATCCATGTTTTTTCATTGTGCTATCATTTACTTCCAGTGAAGTGAATGGAATGATTCATTATGACTAGCAGCATGCTTGCCTCTCCCTAATAAGTACCGGGGTATACCTCTTTCCACCAATGTGACAACAAAAAGTATCTCCAGACATAGCCAAATGTCTTCTGGGGGTCAAAATCACCCCCATCTGGGTAGGAAACAGCTATGTCTTCCTGCACAGCAGTGAAGTGCCATCAGGCTATGCTAGTAGAATTTGTAAGAGAAATCTACCTTGTAGGCTTTTGTAGAATTTATAAAAGAAATCTACCCTGTAGTCTTTGAGGAAAAATTCTTCACAGGAATATACATTCATGAGGGGAATCTTACTGGGGAAGCTACTGGCTGCTTGGTGTTACTGGCCTCCTCTGTTATAGTAGCTGGGCACTGGAGAAGCAGCAAGAACTTACCAGTACACTGGAACCTGCAAGCAAAACCCTGTACTTGTACAGTGTTTCTCCAGTGCCCTCTGCTGGCAGCTTCAGTGCCGGTAAAGGAAAAGAATGGGTAAATTTAGTCAAAGTGGGTAAATTTAGAGCTTATAGGCAATAAATCAATAGCTAGTGCAGATTCCAAACCAAATCCAATTCTGGGGTCCAGAGGTATTAAGAAAAATAGCAAAATCTTTAACTGCTTTGTAATAACTCCTGGTCAAAACAGATTCATAAAATATCATGACAACCGACCCTTCTGGTATAAACAATTATGCTTGGATAGAACCAAAGACAGAGGATTGTGTTCTGCCTATAGCATCCCAGAATACTTGTTGGACAAAGTGATAAAGTAAGTCAAATTTTTAAGTTTAGGAATTTTAGATGTGATGAGAGAGATGAGGTAGCTCCAGCTGAGGCAAGGGAATATACGAGCATAAGAAGTTTGTAAAGATATTGTACAGTAAAGAAGTGGAATATAACAAGAACAGAGAATTTATGGATCAAGGTATTGGATAGTCAGTTACAGGTGGAATGCTAGGGGTAAGTTTGGAAAGAAGGGATGAGAAGAGATTATAAAGAAATATTTCAAACTGAAAGAATACGGATTTTATTCTCAGCATTGAGGAACAAACAGGGTTGTTGCCACTGCAGTTTGAAGTTGTTTTTGAAGGAGGTGGAAGATTGATTTTAATAAAGAGGAACTCGAGCAGAGAAATTGTTAGACTGCTGTAGCAGCCCTCCAGATTGCTTACTAGAGTTTAACTGTCTAAAGTATAAAGCAGATTTACGGGAATCAGTAAATGTAGGAGGTAAGAAAGAAATGTGTCCATCTTAGGCAGCTCAGTGGATATCTATTACAGTTGAAGAGTATGGCAGATAAAGCATGTTGAAATGGAGATAACTGGTTGTTAGGGATGTTCAGGCAGCTTAAATAGTACTCAGATATTCAGATGTAGATATTAATTGGCAATTAGAAATGAGTTTGTTTTTTCCCTGTCAATGAGATGATGTTACAGTCTATAGTTAACCGATTTAAAACTATTATAATCACAGATTTGATTTTGCTAATTAGGAATATTTTGTTTTATATCAATGAATAATTCACTTTTTCCCTATAAATGATTAAATCTTTTCATTTTTCCCATTGAATATTTAAATTAAGCATCCCCTTAAAAATTATTGAAAATTCAGTAGTGTTTTGGGATTCAAACTATTGTAGGAACTTTTGGTTCCTAAATGTGAAAAATCAATCTTAATTTCTTCAATTAAAACTATAGTATTTAAAATTTTGTATTTAGAATCCTCTTTAAAATTCTTCTGTATGGTGTTTTTTGGTTGTTTCGGGGGAGGGGATTACAATACTTCTTGTGTTCTAGAGATAAAAGATAAAGATATCAGACCAATTTCTGACAAAATCTTAGCCATCAATTTAAAAATCAGTGTAGTCGTTAAGTATAAAAGTTTAATTCTGCCTTACATATTTGCTTTTTTTTGGTAGAGTTAACTGATTTTGGTAGAGTTAAGTCTTACTTTAGTAGCCATATTTCCCTGGTGGGACAGTTATTACAGGCCCAGCTGGGTCATAAAGATTTTCCTTTTATTTCCAATATATCTAGCAGTTGGTCCTCATTTCGTAACTCTTATCATAGATGCATGAATTGGATTGGATTAGCTATAATAACAGTGAAATTTTATTTCCATACAAAGCTTTGCTCATAAAGAAGAAACTTTCAGCATTTACTAGCTTGAAGGACCTGTAGTGGTGATATGCATAGCCCTTGCTACATCATGTAATTAAACTAATATTAAGACAGAAATTAGACCATGACTGCCTGCGTATATACATACAAACATGCTTATATATGTCCATACATACATCATTTTTCTCATAGGAAACATGCAAATAATACTTTACCCTCTATTTAAAGATAAATTTGTCTCTAAAATGAATGAATGAAAGAATGAATGATGGAAAAATCTGACTCTCGAGAACCAAAATATCATGTTGTAAAATTTGTATGGCTTATAAATAGAGAAATAGTATTCGAACCTAATTTTCTCTGTTTTTAAAATCCATTAACTCACATGACCTTTTTACTTTGCATCAGTAATTTACCTTGTTAATATAGAAACAACTGATAAACATAATTTGAATATCTTTGTCTCCCTAGTTTTTCAACAGTGGTAAGAATTTTAAGGATTTTTTTTTTTTAATTTTGCTAAGAATCCTATATATAACGTTGTTCCTCTTTGGAAATATTTCCTTGAAGAGCTACTCGGTAGTGGAATTACTGAATGAAAGAATATATGCTTTTTTCAAGTTGTTGTCCAGAACCATTATACAGTGCACTCCCCAGTGATGAGAACATCTGCTGCCCTCTACCCCAGCCAGCTTGACTTTTTTTGTTGAAACAATCTTAAACATCCTAATGGGGCACATCAGCTCAGGGCATGAGCTATATCACTATTCTAGAAGAGTTAGTTTGACATTTATTGTTCTTTTGTAATTGCTAGTGGAACTTAGTTACTGACAGTTAAATCTTGGAAGCTTGTTTATTCTGAAGTGATGACTTCTTTGTCCTAGAGAAGAATGAACCATTTAAAAGGCTTCAGAAATTTGTGACAGTAGAAAAGAACTCAAATAACCTTTCTCTTAAACACCAAAGGCCAACAGGATACCTGAAAGGAAGGATGGACAAGGGAAAATGGAAATGGTCCAAGAGACTGATTTCAATATGGGCTAAGAATTATGACTTGAGATACCCCAATTTACAGATATCACAGATGTGTGGTCAGTGGGAGTAGAGAAGAGATCAAAGAAGTCAGTGTATGAATTTTCTGAACATCCAGATATTATATTTTTGTTTTAACACTCTCTCATCTCAGTTAATCCTTATAATAGCCCTGTGGGGGAAAATGACATCAAAAGAGTCCAGCAAGGAAAGCCAAAGAGGAAAGAAGCTCAATGACTTTTTCAGAGTCACATATCACGATTGGAATTTCAGGGATGTCTGACTCCAAGTCTATGATCTTCCTGTTAGTCTCTATTTAAACTGTTGCTTTCATACAAACAAACTATTAATCAATAATTTAGATACTATTGGAAGAATCTTTTTCAAAGTGTGGAGTAGGAGAGATTAAAGCCAGGAAAAAAAATATGATGCTTCTGAAGTAAGGAAGAGTTTTAATGGACTAAGTCAATAGAAATATCAATGACAAGGAGGAAATATTAAAGAGAGATTACAAAGGTAGATATGATGAATTCGGGTAAAAGTGAAGAATTATACATAACACCAAGAGTTCTGGTTAAATGATGATGCTATTTATGGAGATAGGAAACTGAAAAACAAGTCTTGATAGAAGTTGGTTTATGCAGCTATGGCTAAATTGAGTTGAGGTGCTGGTGATATGTATATAATATTGCAAAATGATAGCAGGATGGATTTGAAGAGTTCAAAGGTAGAGTTACAGATTTGAGAGTCTTTGGTATGGGAATCCCAAACTGAGTTCTTAAGAGCAAACTATATTTTCTGGGTGAGCTTAAAGAAAAGTGTAGTTAGTGTTATGTAAGAATTTGGGTCTGGTAAATATCAGAATACCTGCTATCAGACCCCAGATTACTCACTCTTTAGTCTCAAGCAAGGAACATAATGCTTTTAAATATTTTCCTTTGTTTCTTTTTCTCAACCAGGACATTGAAAATGTGGAGACCATTTTAACAGTCACTAATGGGTATTCCAAGAGCATTTAGTGGGTAGAAATGAGAAATGCTGCTAAATATCCTAAAATACACAGAATAGGTCCGACAACAAAGAGCTATCTGACCCCAACTGTCAGAAGTACTGAGTTTGAGAAAACCTGCTGTGTAAATCTTCAAAATGTGCACTTACTTCATAAATTTGTTGTGACGATTCAATGAAATAATGCAGGTTAAAAAAAAAAAACAAGGGTGAATATATCATAAGCTAGAAACACTTAAGGGAAAGTCAGTTGAGCGGAGAAAAAAGGCAGAGAAGAAATGAGTGTGATAGATGCTGAGAAGTAGCACAGAGGAATTGGAGGAGGGTCAGGAAAATTAAATGTCAGAGAATAAGAACAGAGGAGTCCAGTGCAGTGCTGCAAGTTTGTATTTCCAGGCTTCCACTGGAGATGATAGCCAGCAGGGCGATGGACCTCATGTGAGTCATAGAAGAAGAACAGTGGGAGTAACAGCAGATTGGATTGGGGATCGCCTTGAGTAAAAACTTGTACTAACAGTGAAAGAAAAATGGGAATAGAGTGTCGGGTTGCCACAAATAGAAAATTAAATGAATAAATAAGGATGAGAGATGGGAAATGGAGCTTTTCTGAAGTGATTTTTTCATCACAAAAGACAGTTTCGTGTTTTAAGAATGGAGAGACTGTTCTTCTTGAAGACTTAAAGGAGAGATAGGTCTAAGCAGAAAATGAAAAAATAAGAAATATTTTAATTCCAAGAAGCAAGAGTCTAGAGTCTCCTCTAGACTAGAGATTTAAGAGTTTGTGATCAGAAGAAATGAAGAAGAGATTTGCTTTAGAAATTGGGGTAGTTCCTCTGGGAGAGAAATATGAAGAAATGTCAGTATACTTTAGGTCCATTAAAAATTAAAGAAAATGAAACCTGTAATGTAACTTTATAAATCTCTCAAAAATTGCCAATAAAAATGTTTTTAAATATCCCAGATATACTAAAACTATCTTCCATCTAAATTATTACTAATTATTCTTTAAATCCTATTACAAACTAAATTATGTCCCTCAACCCATATATCGGGGTAGGTGTCATTACATTATATAGCCAGGTGTTCTTTTAGCTTCATGGATTTGTATACTTTCTTCCTTCGATAGGTTAGGGAAACATCCTCTATTATGTCTGTAAGTTTCCTGTTCCCATTTTTCTGTCTTCCCATTTGGAATACTCATTATTTTTGTATTGTCCTTCCTAATGTAGTTGAATAATTCTTGAAGTATTTATTCAGTGCTTTTCCTTCATAATTATCTTTGTTCCCCCATCCTGTATTCTTTGTATATTACCATTTTCAGAGTCACTGGGTCAGTTTTCCATTTGGTCTATCCTGCTTCCAAAATTGGTTATTTATTATTTTGATCTTTATATGTCATGCATCTGTGTCATTTTTTTATTTAAAGCTTCAATTTCTACTGTTTATTTTAATTTTATTACTTAGTACTTTCATTTGTTTTCCTGAATATCTTTGATCGGCTTTTGTTTGTTTGTTTTTCTCTGTCTCATTAAATTACTTTATCATGGCAGTTTTTAACTCTATCTGATAGTGATAAAAGATCTTCCATGTTTTTTGTTTGAGTTGGGAAATTTGTTTTCTCCTTTTGGTGACATATTCACTTGAGGATTTAAGGTGCCATATATTGTATTTCTCTTTCAGTCCAATTTGCCACTTTTCAGTTTGCTTCTTTGGAGGGTGCAGAATTTCTACCTTTCCAGAAGATGGTACTATGATTTTTATTTTATTTTTTAATTTTCCCCAGCTGTATTTAATTTTGATGTTTGACATTTTGGGGATTCTGTATCTGTAGGGAAGAGCTAATCTGTAGCTGTTGAGTCAGGGTGAAGATGGGCCTGGAGTTGTACACTGTCTGGTGAAAGTTTGTGTGTGTGGACTGGCTCAGTTTTCTGGCACCTCCGATAGCCCTTCTCTACTACTATCTCTGTGTCCTCCTTTCTTGGGTTCCACATCGGAATCTCTACACTCTGAGTGCTGTCTGTGCTTTTCATACAGTCAGCACCAATCCCAAACGTGTGGGGTCACAGCAGCTCAATTTAGCTGGGGACATGGTTGCTTGGCACATTCCAGCTTCTCTACATGCATTTCCCTTCAGTCTATGGTGTTCCTCCACACCTCTCAGCTCTCTCCCCTACCCCAGAACCAACAGTCAGTGGACAGCACAGCTTCAAGGATTTTATAGCAGTTTCCTTCTCCTGCAGCATTCTAATCATTTATCTCCATGCACCTTTGTTGTGTGGAGTTGAATTGCGTCAGTGTCTCAACTGGCATGGTCTGCATTGGTTTCCTTTGTCCATGAGGTGCTCTAGTTTTGTCCCATGTCATGAGACCCTTTGAGTCCAGTTCTCCTCTGGACAACTTTAAGATTTTCCTTCTGGGTGCAAATGAGGAAATTTCCTCTAACACTATCTTTTCTGAGGTCAACATCTACTTTTGTTAGTATGTCTGATAAAGTCAGACAAACAGAGATTCTAACACTTATTTAAATTAATTGGTCAGTCACAAAATAATGTCCACTGTACCCACTCTCTGGTTTGAATATGATTATGAGGTATTTTTCTTAAGGAAAATGAAACACATGAATCTGGCATATCATACCAATCTATACTTAAGCGCTTATTTTCCTCTATTACATAAATGATAAACTGTCCTGTGAGACTTGATTATTTTTCCCAGCTTTAATTGAAACTGAAAGTCGTGCTACATTTTTAAATTATTTCATTCAGTTTCATTCCAGTTGGGATTCAAAGATATAAATTCTATTAGAGTGTAAAATAATTACACTCATTCAATGTCCTATTATAATTCAAATGTAAATTGTTAAGTGTTTAAACCACTATGCCCATATTTATACCAAAGTAACTATATTAGCATCCAAAATTTAGATGAGGAATTTGTTTTGACTAATGCTTTTTGTATTAAAAATTCATCATTCATCTAGGCGCCTGCCCAAAGAATTTTATCTCATATATTTTAACTTTTAATAAAAACTTGCTTCGAAAGTCTGAACTGTTTTTTCTATCTTCTCCTCATCACCCACAATGAGTGGAAGTGGGTAAACAGATGAATAAACTCATCAATCTGTTTATTAATTTATTTCAAATTTCTATTATAAACCAGATAATATTCTAGCTCCAAAATAGTTATTGAGGAATAAGATAGACTAGTTTGCTGACCTCATGAAATTTATTTCTAGTATGGGAAAAAGTATATTTCAATAAACAAAAACAATTTTTAGTGATTCATAAATGCTGAGATAAAATGGGTGAAAGTGACAAAAGAGTAACAGTAAAGGTTTTGGGGAAAGGCTCCTTTGCATTGGTTATCTGAAGAAGACACTAGAAGTAAGACTAAATGTTTTTGAGAAATAATTAGGCAGAGATCTAGAGAAATAATGTTCCAGACAGAGGACAAAGGTCCTGAGTCCAATGAAGTTTGATGTATCCTAAGACCAGAGGAAGCATGGTAGAAGTCACAGAGGTTGTAGTGGGATAATATGATCTGATTTATGTTTTTAAAAGATTACTCTGCCTACTGTGTAAGGACAAGAGTGGTGTAAAGAAAAAAGCTATTAGTGTAATTCCCAAGAGAGAGAATAGTGGCTGGGGCCAAAGGGGACTAGAAGGAAAGGGATTCTTTTCAGATTTTGAAGGCAAAATTTACATTTATTGTTGGATTACATATGGTGGTGGCAGTTTGAGGGGACAAGAACCATCTGGAGCAAAGGTCTGCACTTTTCTGTAAAGGACCAGAGAGTAAATCTTTCAGCATTTTAGGTCATACGGTCTTTGTTACAACTAGTCAACTCTGCTGTTATATATAAAAACAGCATAGACAATATATAAAAAAATGAGAGTAGCTGTGTTCCAATGAAACTTCATTTACAAAAAAAAGGGAGTGGACTAGATTTGATCTAGAGGCAGTAGTTTGCTGACCTCTGGATTAGAACCTGAAAGAATGAAAAAGTCATTCTCTTTAAGAAAACATTACCTTCCAGAGGCTAATAGATGATGCGAGGTCTCAGCAATTCTTCCAAGAATGATTGGTAAATTAGATACCTTGTGCCTGTTGGAAAGAAAACTTCATTATCCAGGGAAGCCCTTCTTCCCATATGCACATCGCAGGTCCTTTTCCACATAATGTGGAGTAAACAATAGATGCCCACAAGATATCTTGACTTTTATCCTTGTTTACTACCCATGTGTGGTAGAGATTTTAGCAAAATGTAGGCTCATGGATTTGGCATATTCAATGATTTTTATCTCTCATGCTGCCAGTGACTATGTTAGTCTGTCTTTTTACAAATATTCTATATTGTAATCAATAATATATTATTACTTATAGCAATAAGTTCTTTAATTTGTCTTTTATTTTTTTAACTTTCCTCTAAAATATATATAGAGAGAATCTATGCATTTTTCAATCCAGAAAATTGTTCATTAAATATAGGGTGATTAATTTCTTGGACTGGGGATATTTTAAATATTTTTTGAAATCGGTAAAGTAACTAATTCATTGATTTCTTCAGTAAGAATTTATTGGGTATTTCTGTGTGCAGGGACTTCACTCGCACTAGGACACATGCTTAAAACCCCTGAAAAATTCAATGTTTATTGAAGGAGACTGACAAAAAACAAAAAACTTCTACCAATTCCAAGACTGTATAATAAGTGCTCTGAAAAAGCAGCCACAAGATATAAGCAGAATTCAGAAAGGGGTATATAAGAGAGGATAGGAGAGAGGGAAGTGACCTTAAAACAGTGTTTCTCCAGGGACCTGTGTGCAGTACCAGTTTTGTTTTAATTTCTAATCTATCATGGACAGAAGATTTTATAAAATAGAAGAATTAGTTGTCAGTTTATTTTTTGTTTTGCTTTGTTGTTATTTATTATTTTATTTTTTGTGTTACTGTTTTCTTTCCCTGATCCCTTATTTGATTCACCTATATTCCTCCTATAAGTGAAACCATCCAATATTTTTCGTTCTCCTTCTGACTTATTTAACTGACAACTATAAATCAGAGACATTCTGCAGGGGAGGTTAGCAGGACCTAAACTAGGGCGAGAAGAGGACTATGGTGATGGCGCATGGGTAAATTGGTGGTGGAAATTCTGGGGAGACTGTACCTGGGAAAAGAAAGAAAATGTTGTACAAAGAAAAGATGAAGATGAACAATCATGTAAAATATATATAAATGTTTAAAAAAGAATTACTAAAAAAAAGAAAAGCCACAGGAATAAATTCCCACATATTTTTAAAAAATTATATTGAACAAATAAAATTATATTTCAACAAAAATATCAGGGCAGGGATAATACTAGATTAAAAGAAAATAATTACAAAAGTCAATCACATTTGCCACTGAAAGCAAATATATCAATAGTAAGAAAGAGAATGGCTATTGTACTGTTTTTGTAGTCTTAACAATGTCAAAATTTATGAGTTAAATAACAATTCTGTTGTCCTAACTGCAATAGCTACACTTTCAATACCATTGTGCCTGTAAATATTTTGTCTTTTTAAATATTCATTTATATATATTTTACATCATTGTTCATATTTTTAGTCTTTAATGTGCCTGTGTCTTAATTTTTCGGAACTAGGTTGGATTGATCAAAATGCCACTTGGTGGGAATAATTGTAGATAAACTGTTTTATGCATACTCAGAGCAGAGAAAACAGAAATGAAGGAAGATTTTTAAAACAATTTTAATACAATCCAGATACTAATTTTGTATCTAGAGTGAAAAATTTGATGCTCTGCTTTGATTAATCCTTCATTACTTGCTTGTTCTATCAATTTATCCTATAAAATTAGGGCTACATTTCTTTTTTAAAAAGATGTACTTGGGCCTCCCTGGTGGCGCAGCCGGTTGAGCGCTGCGCTGTGGAGCTGTCGGCAGCTCGCGATGCGAGTTCGATGCCCGGCCGGGGAGAATCCCACATGGTGCGGCAGACCTCTCCTGCCTCGCCCGCTGCTCCCCTCAGCAGTGTATTTCTGATCTGCCTGTTCTGCTCCCCGCTCTGTCTCTGGTGAACCCTCTCGCCGCCCTGCGCCTCTGGCCTGTACCCCAGCTTGTATAAATTAATAAATCTTAAAAAAAAAAAAAAAAGATGTACTTATTTATGCATACAAGACCTGGGGTGCAGGCCAGAAGTGTTGGGGGGGGGGTGTGAGAGAGGATTCAGAGACAGAATGAAAAGCAGAACAGGCAGGTTGATTGAAATACACTGCTGAGGGGAGCAGTAGGCAAGACAGGAGATGTCTGCTGCACCTGTGGGTCAGCTCCCTAAGCAGGGATCAAATTTGTGCTGCAGTGTGGTGGGAATGTGAACTGGTCCAACCACTATGGAAAGCTGTATGGCGATTCCTCAAACTGCTAAACATGGAGCTTCCATACAACCCAGCAATACCACTTTTGGGAATTTACCCAAAGGATGTGGTACATATACACAATGGAATACTATTCAGCATTCAAAGAAGATAAACACATGCAATTTGCAGCAACATGGATGGAATTAGAGGGGATCATACTCAGTGAAATAAGCCAGAAAGAAAGAGAAAAATAT
>PVIJ01021450.1:0-18448 GCA_004024925.1 Scalopus aquaticus | reverse complement strand
AATTAAAAAAAAAAAAAAGACAGGTAGTATTCTTTTACAGTGGTAACCTAATATAAAATATTACCCTTAATAAGGATTCAACAATATCTGAAGTTTAGAGGGTAAAATACTAAGATATTCACCCATATTTTCATCTATTATTTTATTTTTACCTTCATAAAATTAAGAGGAACATAATTGACATAACAGGTTCAATCACTAGCCCAAGAGCACTGTGATGGGGAATGAACGGCAATTAAGACGTCCATAGGCCTGGGAAAAAGGCCTCCTAAAGATTAATGGCCCAGGAAAAGCCCACCAAAGAATTTGTGGCCTGTCGGGATGGCACCAGAGATCCTAACTGCTACATTTGCTTCTGTACATCTGCTTTGCTTAAGATAAGGATAATGTATGTTTTCCTTAAGATAGGGTAATGGTATGGATAAACATACCTGGTATGGTTAAGAAAGTATATATAAGCTGTGTATAAAACCAAAACGGGGCCTTTGTGTCCCTTTGGCTCAAGGGTCCTCAGCTGAGCTAATAAACTCTATCTATACCCTACTCTGTCTCCTGTCCTCTGGCGTCCGTGACGGCCTAACAGGGATGGAATGAGAAACAAGATTTCTGAATCCCAATCCAAGTTATTTTCAAAGGAAAATGGTATTGATGCGTTCAAGATTTATATATACATTCCACAGAAGAAGATAAAAGGTAATGTTCTATCAAATTCTTATGATACTTATAAAACCACAAAACAGTAGATGTCCTTGCAAGACTGATAAAAATGCCAAGTATCACACCGGAAAAATTCACACATCAAAACAAAGGCAGCAACACTTGACTCACCACTAACTTTTCTGGCTGCTTTTAGAACCCTTTTTCCCCCCTCAATCAGGCCTCTTATACACTAAAAGCCTCTTTTTTTGCTAACTATGTCATGATCTATACAGAAAGGCTCTTTTAGCTCTTAACTGCGATATTCCTATTTCTCCTTTTAAGTACCTGGATATTGCTCTGAGAGCTTACTTTAGAAATCAAGTGAACATTCCTCTAGGAGTCCTACCACCCAACAAACATGTTAAAATTATGTTAGGTTTAGACTATTAAATCCTAAATATGAGACATCAAATTTCATCTAATCCAATTCTCGTTTCTCGCTTTTGGACTCTGTATGAAGGGGGAAGAGAAAAGGGGAAGGGAGGGAGGAAGAAAACAGAAAAGGTAACTGTTCAGGAGTTTACAGGGTACATAGGATTCAGGGCTTCCTGATTCCCAAAGCAATGCTAAGTTTACTGCACAGCAGTGTTTTAATGTTTCATATATATTTACTATATATTTTTAAAGATTTATTTATTTATACATACAAGCTGGAGTACAGGCCAGAGGCGTGGGGCGGCAAGAGGGTTCACCAGAGACAGAGTGGGGAGCAGAACAGGCAGATCAGAAATACACTGCTGAGGGGAGCAGCAGGCAAGGCAGGAGAGGTCTGCCGCACCATGTGGGATTCTCCCTGGCCTGGCGTCGAACTCGCATTGCACGCTGCCGACAACTCCACAGCTCAGCGCTTAACCGCTGTGCCACCAGGGAGGCCCTATATTTACTATTATTTTTAATTAAGTCGGGTTCAACAGATATTACCCACTTATTTTTTGTTAGTAACATGGCAAAAACTAGGATTTGAAATTGATTCTTTTTTTTTGGGGGGGGGGAGAGAAGTTGGCTCTTTCGACTCAAACTCTCTTCTCTCTTTGAAAACTAGAAAAATAAGTTCCAAGAAAAAATATTTAAGGTAAAACAGTTATATGAATTGTATAGAAGCAATCAGATTTTTTTATAAGTGGTAATACATCATCACCACAGGACACTATATTCAAGCCAGTAACCTAAGGGTCAAGTGATCCAAAACCCATCAGCCATTACCAATTCCCTAAGCTAGTTAGTGTACAGAGGGCTGAACTCACTGTAAAATAACAAGGAATACTTCAAGGGTAAACTTATTGATAAAAAAATATGATGCAGGGGCCTCCCTGGTGGTGTGATAGGTTAAGCGCAGCACTATGAAGCTATCCAGAGCCACAGCAGCACAAGTTCAATACCCAGCCAGGGAGATTCCCACATGGCGCAGCAGACCTCTCCTGCCTCGCCTGCTGCTCCCCTCAGCAGTGTACTTCGGTTGATCTGCCTGTTCTGCTCCCCTCTCTGTCTCTGGTGAATCCTCTCACCACCCCACACCTCTGGCCTACACCCCAGCTTGTATGCATAAATAAATAAATCTTTTTTTAAAAATGATGGATGTAGAATGATCAAATGTTCAGAAAGTTTATGACTTTCATTAGCTTGCACATTAAAGTTATCTTAAGAAAAAACATTTCATATATGTCACTATGCTGAACTACTCCACTTTAGCAAGTAAAATATGTGATCAAAAAGGTACTCCCTGTGGGAAAAGAGCATAAATATGCTGTTCTGGAATGTGTATGGAACCTAGCAACCACTTTTAAAGTTTCATTTGCCAAAGTCTCTTCTTGCCTATCCACCCCAGGACATGAAAGTATCTGTAACAATCAGTCTGAAGAACTTCTCAACAGACCTCTCCAGGGACAAGATCATATCACTGATATCACTACCATTTGACTAAATGAAACACCCAATTAACACACACAATCTTGCTGTGAGACATTTTACAATTAGTTCAAGAAGCACAAAGGAATCTTTTATGCCTTATTATAAGAATTACCTCTAGCACACATTGCTTACAAGGTAAAATTCTAACTGTCTGGAAAAAACCAGAACATAGAAGCTATCAATGGGTATTTAACCCCTCTTTTGGCTGTTAATAACCAAAGGGATTGTACGACTCTTTCATAGTGGTAAACTAATATAAAATGTTATCCATAATAAGGGTCTAACAACATCTGAAGTTTAAAATGGTAAAATTTTTTCACAGAGCACTGTGACAAGGATAGAATGAGAAACAGGGTTCCAGAATCCCAAATTATTTTCATCCTTTAGGGATGCCTAAAAAGATAAGGCATTCCTTCTCTTTAGAGAACCTAGACAAGCTAGAGGGGCTGTGTTAGCTAAATACTTCCTCCTCTCCGCCACATCAAAGCTGCCAGGTGACTACGTCCTATTCGAGTTTAAGGTTTCCCAGAATGAATGGAAAGGATAGATACGTGGAACCTATGGGAAGAATTCTTCCATTACGGAAACGGTATAAATCGGCGGGGTGTGGTATGCAAGCCACTGGAACCAGGAAAAGGAATGCGATGGTAAGAAGAAGGGAAAAAAATCCCAGAACGGGATCCTCTGGGCGAGAGCTCATTCCTTGACCCAGCTTGGGAAAACCCGTGAAGCTAAGTCAGATAAAACGCCTGGTAACCTCGGGAAGGCTAAATCAAGGTACCAGGTCCTTCAGGGGTGTGACCTAGAAGCTAAGAGGGTAGTGACAAACTTCGGCACCCACAAGGACGGAGCTCCGATCTGGGAGCCGCGGCCCAGCAAGACTGGGTGACGGTCCAGTCACTCCGGGGGCCACAGCCCAAGCGGGGTTCCCAAGGCCCGGCAGAGGTGGCGGGGTTGGGGCCGGCCCAGCTTACCTTTGAAGAAACGCAGCGCCAGACCATACAGCTCCTCCAGGCCAAAGCCCCAGCGCTGCTCCAGCCGCCGCGCCTCCTCCGCCGCGCCCCCAGCCGCCGCCTCCCCGGATTCGGGCTGCTCCCCTGCGGCGCCTGGGCCCCGTCCGGCCCCAGTAGGAGATGGCGGCGGCAGCGGTGGGGGCAGCAGCGGAGCACCCTCCGCGCCCGGCCGCTCCTCCGGGTCCGGGCTTAGCGTGAGGCCGTCGACCGAGACCTCGAGTCGCTCTGCGTTCAGCACCGCCGCCATCTCCGGCTGCTGCGCCTCCTCGGCGGGGACAGGCGGCGGCCACGTATCGACTTCCTGCTGACCTCTGACCTCCACTTACCGACACCGGAACTTCCGCCTCTGAGGAGGCTCAAGGGCTCCGGGAGAAAGGCTGAGACCTAGTGCCCCGCCCCTCCACGACCACCGGCCACGCCCCCAGCTCCCGGGAGTCTCACTCGCCCCGCCCCCACCCTACCCCCCGCGATCCCAATTCCTCGGGTAGAGCGAGTGCTATGTCCCACGTCCCCGCGTGTAGCAACCCGCGGCTTTCAGTGTCCCGTGGGGACTGGGTCCAGGTTCCCGCGTGCGGTCTGTGCAGGATGAATGACTGTGCAGGCGAGTGGGCTGCCCTCCACGTCACAGACCCTTCACTTTTGTGAATGGGTAGTTGTCGGAAGTCTTTTGCCCTTTTACACCCCCCACCCCCCAGTTTTGATTTGGTCTTTACAACAACCTAGGTAGCAGGGCAATTGCCACCTGCTGTTTTAATCCCATGAAACTGAATGTGCAGAGAAATTCAGTGACTTCTAAGGTTGGTGTAGAGGGGTGGAGCCTGGTTTTGCGAGAACTGAAGCTCATACAATTTGTGAAGCCCACATTAAGAAAAAAAATTGATTACGAGCAGAAAAGAAAGTGAATACATATTTGGAGTGAGAAATTACAGGTGATTTTTTATTTTTTGATGACTGCCAAGACAGCCAACTCAAAGAGATGGCCACTTTGTTCTGAGCCTTAGCTAAGGCACTTCCCCCCCTCCCTTTTTTTTTTTTAGCAATTTCTTTTTGTTTCCAAATTTTCTCTAATTTTTTTCTCACCACTAACACTTATATTCTCTTGTCTCTCCTCCCCCCCCACCTCCTTTAACCTCTGAGCCCTCAGTGTTTATTGATGATCACTGGGGTTTTTTTAAAAAGCATTTTAGGTTATAGAATCAGCTGCTATGTGCATGTCCAGTATATGTTTTTATCATTTTGACTTGTTTTACTGTACATGATTCTCTCAGACTCCCTCCATTTTGTTGAAAATGACTGTTTCATCCTTTCTTATGGCTACATAGTACTCCATAGTAGTTATGAAAATACCACATATTCTTTTTCTTTAATATTTGTTTTTATTTATTTATGCATAAGAACGGGGGTGTAGGCCAGAAGTGCAGGAGGTGAGAGGACTCACCAGAGATAAACTGGGGATTAGAACAGGCAGATCTACTGAAATACACTGCTGAGGGGAGCTGTGGGCAAAGCAGGAGAGGTCTGCTGTGCCATGTGGGAAGCTTCCTGGCAGGGGATTGGGGATCAAACTCAGGCCTCAGTGACTGGCAATAGCTTGATAGCACTGAGACTTTAACCCCTGAGCCACCAGAGAGAGCAAATACCACATATTCTTGATCCTTTCAGGGGCCATGAACATTTAGGCTGCTTTCATGTCCTAACTACTATAAAAAATGCTGCTCTGAGCATTGTGGAATATATGGATTTTGTGTTGATGGCTTCCTAGTCTTTGGATATATACCGAAGGTGGGGGGCAGGGGATTGCTGAGTTGTACAGTATTTCCACTTTTTGTTTTTTTAAGGTAAATCCAGACTGCTTTCCATAATGGTTGCATCAGTTTACATTCCCACCAACAGTGTAATGGGGTTCCTTTTTCTCTACATGCTCTCCAGCACTTGTTGGAGGTCTTTTAAGTATGTGCCATTCTCATGGGCATGAGATGGTATCTCATTGTGGTTTTAACCTGCATCTCTTATGGGAAGCAAGGATGAATATTTTTTCATGTTTGTTGGCCTTCTGGATATCCTCTTTGGGGAATTTTTCTATCTGCACCCTATCAAATGTGATTGTTTTAAAAAGTAAGAAAACTCAAAACTCACAAACATTATGCACATAACTATAACATTTTTATTAACTGCCTGACACACTTCTACAAGGTGTCCAGAAACATAATTACTTTATTTTTTAAAGATTGAAAATGCCCTTTACATATCTAGACTTACTGGACACCATATATGATCATTTTCCCCACATTTGCTGTCTTCATACTTTTGATCACCTTTTCCTATGATAGTCATTTTGTAATTATTCTATAGAGGGAAAATAAGAAAAGTCTTTTTTAGTATAGTGACCTAAGTTTGTCCTTTCTGCTTTTAATTGTTTTTGTGTTTCAGCTTCACAACTCATTATTGATATAGGTAATGAGTGGTTATTTTTTTAGGTTTTCAAATTTGGGAATGCCTGCATCAGGTTTCTCTCATGAGGTGTAATATTTCAGGACTGTTTGGCTGCTTTGAAAGGCAATTTTGTATACAGTTTTTACTGGATCCTGAGCATTCTTCAGTACAAAATTTGCCTGGTACATTAAGATAGGATCTCATACATTAGAATGAAGAAAGCATGTTTCTGCTCATACAGGCAGACTCACTGTAGTACAAACCAAGTTTGTATCCCATAAACACAGAAATTCTGATATATTCCATTTTGCATGAGTCACATAAAAATTAAATAAGTATGGTGCATTTATAGTTATATGTGGCATTATGTAGTCAATTCCTAATGAGTGACAACCTCCATTTTGATTAGACCTTGGGAAAATTGATCTCTCCACTTATAATTTTTTCCTTCTGGTGGAAGAATTTTCTATGAACTAGTTTCTCCTTTTCTTTTAAATATTGTTTTTCCTCTTACTAACCATGTATTTCTTGTGCCAGGCATCACAGACTTCCTCTGCCTTCTGGTTATGAACCCTTGTGACATGGTGCTGACTGAGTAGGCATAATGGGCGCAGGTGTATTTGAGAAAGCTGTTCCTACACCTGCAGTCAACAATAATGTAACAGTATGGGGAAATGACTGCAAACTACATAAATGCATGACACTGAAGTCCAAATTAAATATTTCTCTTATTCAATCATTGTCCTCTAAGCCAGATTAAAAAAAAAAAAAGGTCATGTTCATTACTATACCTAACATGGAAGAGTGATGGGAGGAAGTCAGAACACAGAAACTATGCTCTTAAATATCTTACTTTTGGCAGCTTCCAGCTTGTGGAGGCTAAGAGGTGGGCAGGGAGGTGAAGGGGGGAAGCAATCCCATCCCAGGCTCAGAGTCTGCAGCCCCTTGCTGTACAGCCTTACTTCCTAGCTTTCTCTACAAGCTCGCAGAGCCCTGCAACTTTCACCACAAGCTGAAAATACAGGGTACATAAAAGCAAAAAGCAAAGACAATCTGAATATCAATGGAATAGATTTGAAGACTCAACCAGTTCCAGAATCTGAACTTTTTCCAGGACAGGGATTTCAAACCAAAGGCCCAGAGGAGCAAGAAGACATTACAGCCTTGTGCTCCCCTGATGGCATCTGGCCAGATGACTCGTCTTTTAAGAAAGGAGAGAAGTGAAATTCCTGGGGGAGCATGGAGAATGGTGGAAAACTAAATCCCTTTCAACAAAGAGAGAAGCCTTCATTGCCAGCAACGTCACAGCCAAAGCCACACCCTGGCTTTTCAAGGATGTAACCAGGAAAGGTGCAGAAAGGGAGCTTCTGGGGTCTGGGAACAGTGCTGGAGCTTTATCAGAGAAAGTGAAATATGAAAAGGAAGTTTCTCTCTCTGACTGTGATCCTGTGCATGGTGATGTTATTAAGCACAACAAAATTAGAAGTCTGGACAACAGGGATTATTACATCTCTCCACGAATCACTTTTCCTGTATCAGTACATGATTAAGCATTACCAAAAGAGTCAGATCACTTGTCCAGAAGATTGGGGAAGGCATGTATTAGTCCCAAGCCACAAAAATTATGGGATAAAGATGCCCAGGAGATCCCATGTGAGCCTATTAAGTTGGTGAACAAACTTGGTGTGAGCAGTTTGGAGAAGTCTGAATGGGTTACTATACAATAGTACTAAAGTACTGTGTACTTTGTACGACAAAAACCCTGAATCCAGGCGCTATGTCTGTGCCAGCTTTCGGGAGGGAGCAAGTCTCCTGAAGATCCTCCACCTTGACTAGCTGTGCAGTGGTCAGCAAAGTGGAACCCAACTACATCATCACTGAGTCCGTGGACAGTGGCCGTGTGCTAGATTTCCTGAAGAGTGATGAACGGGGCAAGCGCTGCTTTGTTTATTGATTTTTCTGCTCAGGTCACTGAGAGTATGACATACATGGAGAGAAAGCACTACATCACTGAGACCTACAAGCAGCTAATGTCCTGGCCTCTGAATCACTCATGGGCAAATTTGCAGCTTTTGGTCTTGCTCGAGTAATTGAAGATAGTGAGTGCACAGCAGGGGAAGGTGCTTAATTCCCCATTAAATGGACAGCTCCAGAGGCATCGATTTGGGATGTTTCACTATTAAGTCTAATTTGTGGTTCTTTGGAATTCTCCAGTATGAAATCATCATTTATGGGAAAATTCCCCGTCGAGGAGAACCAATGCCAATGTGACAACTGCCCCATCACAGGGCTACAGGGTGCCCTGCATGGAGAACTGCCCAGATGAACTCTATGACATTATGATAACATGCTGGAAAGAAAAGGCAAATGAAAGACTAATGTTTGATAATTTACAGAGCTTCCTGGATGATTTCTACACTGCCGCAGAGGACCAGCACAAGTAGCAGTCTTAGAACCAGGCAAACTCAGAGCCACACACTAGGACAGCTGCCTTATTACAAAAGGAAAAATAATAGTCACTGGTTGCACACTTAGTCCATGTACTGGGGTCACCTGCTACCCTTACCCTTGAACTACTCAGGACGAGCACTGTCGATGTGGAAAAACCATCTCTTCTCATATCCTGACTGTGCCCACCAATTGGCAGATTGGACTGCTCCTACCTGGCAATCTTGCCTTGCTGGACCAACATCTGAGAGCTCTTTGCGAAGAAAACACCTCTTGTGCCCAGCATGGCGTGCGCCTGTAATCCCAGCTACTCTGGAGGCAGAGGCTGGAGGATCACTTGAGTCCAGGAGCTCTGGGCTGCAGTGTACTATGCCCATAGGGTGTCCACACTAAGTTCGGCATCAATATGGTGGTCTCTTGGACGCGGGGAACCACCAGGTTGCCTAAGGAGGGGTGAATGGCCCAGTTCAGAAACAGAACATCTCAAAACTCCCGTGATGATCAGAAAACACCTTTTGTGTCCAAAACGCACATACTTTAACCCCTTGTTTACAGTTGGACACGTGACTCAAAGGTTCAGAAGTCATTTCAATAAGTTCAAATAGCAACAGAATCAAACTCATTTATGAAACTAGAGTAGCCAGATTCTTATCTGTACACACCTTATTATTTTCTCTATGCATTGGTTTATTTGTTTAAAAATTATTAATCTGGCCTGTTAGATTTTGCAGGTGAAGTCAAATGCTTAAAAATGTCTTTTCCAGATTTTAGTGATTGACCCTGCCCTAAAATCTGAGGCTGTAAAATACTTTCCTCCTGTGGAGTCTGCTCAGAGCCCCGGGGGTGAAGCAGCAACAGCTGCAGCTGCAGCAGGGCCTCGGGCCTCCCTTCTGCCCAGTGGGCATCATGATGTGCAAACTACCATGTTACCAATGGGGACCCTACTACCAGGGGCTTGCCCAGACCTCCCAGGAAAGAGAAGAGCCTCGGAAACTGCTCCTGGATGCCTCAGATCTAAAGTATAGACCACATTTTTGAAAAACCAGAGTCTAGGAAAATTTTTTTCAGCTTTATTAAAGTATCATTACTATTAGATAAACTGCAAATATGCAAAATTTACAACTAAATGAGTTTTGACATACACATATGTTGTAAAAACATTAGTACAATGAAGATAATAAGCATGTCCCTCATGCCTCCTGTAATCTCTCCCTTCCTGTGACTTTTCAGTAGACATTTGTTACAATGCGTTTGTCACATAGAATCTGGCTTCTATGAACAGTTCAGAGAAACTGGCTGTTTTTTCATACCCTTGTCTTTTATATGTGAAGATGTCCATTGAGTTACCAAAAAGGTATGTTTTCTGAAAAAGATGTTTTTTCAAATATCTTCTCCAAGCCTATTCCTATACAGAAGAGCCTACTTTTCAAGCAACCAACTTTGCTGAATTTCAGTTAAGCTCTATTCCATTCAATCATTTACTAGACAAAGTTTTATCATTTCTGAAATGTTTCTGAAGTATCTCCACATATTTTCATCTATTCTGTGAAATACTGTTACATCACCAGAGAGTATGCTACATTTAATTGCTTCATCTGCTGAATTAATAATCAGCACTTGGTAAAATTTTGCTGTTTTATGTAGTAATTCAGTACAGTTTAGTAGTGATAATTATTTTTGCTCTTTGACTACAAGCACCTGAGGGCAAAGCCCATTCCCTGACTCCACAGTCCCTATCACAGGATGGGAAATGTGGTAGGGACTCAGGATGATGTATTGAATGGATGAATTAAGGTACACTTACATCTAATACCTGCAATATCAACTCAGCTCAATGTGTATTTAAGAAGTATCTCTTGTGGGCCTTCCTGGTGGTGTAGGGGTTAAGACTCAGTGCTATTACCACTATGGCCTGAGTTTGATCCGATCCCCAGCCAGTGAGCTAACCTACATGGCGCAGCAGACCTCTCCTGTCTCACCCGCTGCTCCCCTCAGCAGTGTATTTCAGTAGATCTGCCTGTTCTGCTCCCCACTCTGTCTCTGGTGTATCTTCTCACCTCCCCCCTCACCTCTGACCTAGACCCCAGTTCTTGTATGCATAAATAAATAAAAATAAATATTAAAAAAATAGCAATCGTGAATAGATAATCCCATCAGACTACTTTGAGTAGCCATTTCTCCTGATCCTCTTTAGTAGAAACATCAAAGAACAATAAGATAGGCTCTAAAATCTAGGAGAGAAGAATAAGACTGATCCACAAACTCTCAAATTATCAGAAGAAGCAGGGCCAATGTTCTCTCCCTCTCTGCCTCAGAAACCCTAAGCCAACACCTTCATCCCTGTCCAGTTTGGACTTGGATCAAGCAAGACCCACACTGGGGCTCTGGACCTGTCCCAGGAGCCTGGGGACAGAGAGGAAAGCTGCAGTGCCCAAGGGTGACAAGTATTCTCTCCTTGACCAAACTTCATTCAGGCTCCTGAAGCCCCTTTTAGGGCAGCTTGCGTACCTCTTCGTAAAATCCAGTTGTTGTTCGTTGTTTTGTTTTGTTTTTTTTAAGATTTTATTTATTTATTTTTGTGTAGAAGAACTGGGGGCAGGCCAGAGGTGGGGGCAGGGGGTGAAGAGGGGATAACACTGAGACTTTACACCTAGGCCACCAGGGAGACCCCCCCCTACAGTATTTTAAATCTGAGCTGGTTACTAGCATTTAAAAATCTGGAATATTCCTCCCCAAAATCTGAAAAATTGAAAGTTTCCTGTAGTTTATTTGGGAACAAAATTGTGAAGTCATCACATGGACTCATTTGGTGGCAAAACCTGACCTCAAGCTGATCAGGAAACTGTGAGCAGTAAGGAGGAAGAGACGACTGAATCCCAAAGAGATGTGCAGCAGAACAGGTGAGGGAGAGGTGCTGAATCTGCCTCATTTTAACTGCTGCAATGCACCACCCCCTTTCTGTGCCTCTGTCTTGTTATCTGTAAAAGTAGAAATAGTTACTGCCCTCAATCTATCACAGATGTTGATTAACTTATCTTTGTGAAAGTGCTTTCGAAATGATAAAATACTGTGCACAGCTATGATTTATATTTTTGCTATAACCATGTCTCCCTGACCTTTACATCAAAACACACTGAAGAGGGCCTCCCTGGTGGCCCATGGGGTAAAGTCTTAGCCCTACGAAGCTATCCGCAGCCACTGAAGCATGAGTTAGATCCCCGGCCAGGAAGCTTCCCACATGGTGCAGCAGACCTTTCCTGTCTTGCCCACTGCTCCCCTCAGCAGTTTATTTCAATCTGCCTGTTCTGCTCCCTGCTCTGTCTCTGGTGAATCCTCTCACCACCCCACACCTCTGGCCTACACCTCAGCTTTTATGCATAAATAAATAAATATTTTAAAAAAAAAACTCTTAGGAGCCACCAGAAAATTGGCAAAATTGTGAAATATGTATATATATTTCAGACTAAAAAGTAAAAAGGAATTCTGAGAAATCAAAGACTTACAGAAATGTGTCTTTATAATCCCATTACTGAAATCTAATCAACACAGCAATGTGGGGCACATTCTTCCATTTGTCATGCAAATAATGAAACTCATATAATACTACTGGTAGTTATTATTAAGTAACATTCTCCACCTACAATAAGTGTGAAGGTTCAGGAAGAGTCCTCTGATGCAAGGATCTGTTCAAAAGATGGCTCACTAATGCTTAGTATTAGAGTTGCTCAACCCCACCTGCTGGTTGAAGGTGGTAGTGCTACCCCAGACGGGCTCACTCTCAGCCCTGCGCTGCGGGGACCGCCAGATCAGCCTCTGCGAACACCGCTCTGTGGCTAACTCCTGGGTCCAGGAGGAGACACCGAGTGGGGTGGGAAGGAGAGCGCAGCCGCTGTGACCTCACCTGGGAGCTGCAGAAGCAGGACAAAGGTTGGGCTCTGGGTGGGTGATGAAATTTTTCTAAACTATGTTACAAAAAGCAAAATTAAGCAGCAATGCTAGAAGAAAGGCTGAATGACCTTTCCATTCCTTGATGAAAAATTAAATTATGAAATTGTTATCATATGGAGACCAAGGAGTATGCAGACAAATTTAGGAAGCAACATAAATACAGAGATACATTAGGAAGTCAAATAATAATAGTAATAATAATAATAATAGTTATATTACTAAGATATTTGAATTTTGTGATACTAGTAATATTTTTAACCCTTGTGACTCCTTCTCATTTATTTCTCATTCTCAATTAAACATTCATTTTTTGTACCATTTTGTATTCCTTTTAAAACAGAATTTTCTAGTCTTTTTAAAAGACCACCATCCCCTTTAATTCCTATAATTGAGTAAGTTATAGGTCCCATAAATTCTCAGTGTGCCCTTGCTTAGGTATCCTTAGAGACTGCTCTCAAAAAGGCACAGAACTTTAGCAGGAGACCTGCCTTCTGGAGTAGCTCAATCACTCATTGGTCTTATAAAGTGAGCCAGCCTGTGCTTCTACTGCCAACCTGCACTTTGACTCGTGCTTGGCAACATGTACTTGAGCTTCCTAGAGACCAAGCTGAAGACTGACCGAGGTTTCCTGAGGGTACTGCTCTGAGTTGAGAATGCTGCCTTCCATTTCCGCAGACGATGTTGGGAGCCTTGAGTTGCTCTCCAGAAAAGCAGGAACACTCTAGAAAATTGGCAAGAGCAAATCAACAGGAAGAGTGGAAGCTGCACCAGTAAACATTAACAGAATTACCAGAAAGGGTGATGCAGTTGTTTAATGCAGTTTGGGAAGACTCCCTGGAAGAAGGATATTTTTGAGTCTTAATTAAAATAAGCAAGAACTGCAGCTGAATGGATAGGGGAGATGGAGGTTGAGCCTGGGGAAAAGATATGTCAAGGAATCTGATGACTCTCCCTTCATAACTTAATGGACTCATGTGGAGGAGGGTGCTGCTCCCAGGACTGGGCCTTATTCTCCATTGTACTCACAGGCCTGTGCTTTTTTGAGAGCAGTCTCAGCCCATCGACAAACAAATGAATAAAGAAGCTGTGATATATATGTACACACACATACACATCCATATATAATGCAATCCTGAGGGTATCCTATTCAGCTATAAATAAAAGATGAAATTCTGCCATTTGCAACATGGATGGACCTAGAGGGTATTATGCTTACACAGATGAAGAATAAGTCAGGTGGAGAAAAGCAAACATTGTATGACTTCACTCATATATGCTATATAGAGATAACAAACAAATGAACTAAATAAAATAAAAACAAACTTTTAGATAGGAGGCCAATGAACAGTTTCCAGAGGGAAGGGGATGAGGGCAGGTAAATCAGCTAAATGGGTCAATTGCATGGTAGGAGAAAGAATTGGACTCTAGTGGTGAACTTAATGTGGTATAGACAGATGCTGACTAACAAAGATGCATACTCGGAACTTGTATAATGTTATAATGCAGCGTTACTTCAATTAAAATATGGAAAAAAGATACAGGCAAAATACAAGAATCTTCTATTGTACTAAAAGTAATGTATTAAAAAAAATAATCTTTTTCGGGGCATCCCTGGTGGCTCAAGGGGTTAAGTCTCAGTACAATGAAGCTATCAGCAGCCACTGCAGCAAGGGTTCAATCCCTGGCCAGGGAGCTTCCCACATGGCGCAGCAGACCTCTCCTGTCTTGCCGACTGCTCCCCTCAGCAGTGTATGTCAGTCATTCTTCCAGTTCTGCTCCCCACTCTGTTTCTGGTGAATCCTCTCACCACCCCACACCTCTGGCCTACACCCCAGCTCTTGTATGCATAAATAAATAAATCTTTTTTAAAAATTTATCTTTTCCCAAAGACCGTGGTGGGATTGTTTGAGGTGGCAGCTGCTATTGGGGCTATGACTGCGGCCCCTCCTCCTGCCTGTGAGGAGTACATACGAACAAATGTTTATTTGATGGATGAATTAATTTGGTAACTAGGCTGGATGCAGTTCTTTCTCATCTTTATTTCCCTTCAGAGAACATTTCCTGAGTTAAATTCACTGTATTGGGCCTCCCTGGTGGCCTACGACTTAGGTCTCAGAACTACCACCTCGATGGTCCCCTAAGGCGGCCTGAGGTTTGATCCCTGGCCAGGGAGCTGACCCACATGGTGCAGCAGACCTCTTCTGCCTTGCCTGCCACTCCCCTCAGCAGTGTATTTCAGTAGATCTTCCTGTTCTGCTCCCCACTGTCTCTGGTGAATCCTCTCACTCCCCACACCTCTAGCCTACAACGCAGTTCTTCTATGCAAAATAAAAAATAAAGTCTTAAAAATAAATAAATAAATAAATTCACTGCACCACCAAAATTCAGCCCCTCCAACCTCCCACAATCTTTGAAGAGCAGATTAAGTGACAAGGTTTTTATAAATGTAACGTTTGCAGTAAAAAAAAAAAAAAAAGACAAAACTTGCAAACAAACTATAGATTTAAGACATACAGCGGGGGAAGAGGAGGGAGAGGGTCAAAACGGGAAGGGAGAGCACAAGAGACTATGGTGGCAGATCATGGGTGATGAGGTGGCGGGAGATTTATAGGGGTTTATTAATTTATTGCACAAAAATGAACAACATAAGTACAAAAAATAAGTAAAAATAAAATAAAAAATATAAGAATAAGGAAATTCAAAAAATAATAAATATAACCTTTGCAATCTTCCTCCTTTACACTAGAGTTCAACCATTTTCACACATTCAAAGAAATATTTATTGATCACTTACTATATGCGCCAGACAGAGCAAGGGGCTGGTGTTAACCTCCCCAAATTATTTTCATAAATAAGTTATTCATTCAACAAATGAATGAGCCCTGCCTTACATAGGCTGGGGCCAACGGAGCATCAAAACAGACGTGGTCTCTGCTTCTGTGGGCCTGGAAGCCCCATGCTGTGGATCAGACCCAAAGTCACTGGTAAAATGATCATTTCTAGCATCCGTTCACTACCTGAAAGAAATTCATAGATAAGATGCCATTTCTATACCATTTAAAAATGTTCTAAGTGTGATATAAAGGAGAAATGCAGGGAAAGCGAATGAAAACAAAACCCTGGAGGCTGAACATGACACCTAGGACAGCACAGAAGACATCCGATGCTTGCAGCAACACGTGGAGCCTTCCTGAAAGCATCTTCTGCAAAAGCAGATGGACAATGGTGTCGCTGTTGATCATATGATCTTTGAAACTGTGAACAACCCCTAAAAATATTGATTTATATATAGACACTTGCCTGGGAACTTCAGTGTATGTAGAAGTGTGGGGAGATCCACGGTTGGTTTGTAAAACACGGGTAGTGTGCTCAGAGCATCCCAGACTAGCTTTTGTCTCCATGACTGTCCAGCAGGCCACAGGAGGGTGGGTGAACTGGTGACCTTGCACTGCAGGACACCTAGTGTCCCCAGCTCGCCCACAGATCGCCAGGCACAGTTGTCCCCATGACTAAGAAAAGCAGAAATGCCTCGAGGGGATGCAGGGCCCTTTGGGAGCACTAGGTTCAGGGGCAGCCACATGACTCTTCAGAGGCAGAGCCGGTCACGCTGCATATCTTCCACCAGCAGGAAGTCCTGACGCCCAGGGGAAATGTGGCGCACCAGCCCCAGAGCAGGGCTGGGCCACGGGGTGGCTTTCTAGGTGTCAGACAGCAGGATTCTGGCTGGGGCAGATACTATAAAGGTGATAATCAAATAAAGCCCCCTTCTAAAGGACCTTACAGCAAGGAGCAAGAGTGTGTCAGCTGTGTCCTCCCAGGGCACAGGGCAGCCTATTGGCTCTATCTACTTTTTTTTTCAAAGCACATTTTTTAAGATGCCTGGGAAGTAGGGCAAAGGGAGAGTGTGGACTAGAGCAAGTGCCCAGAGAGACTGTCCAAAGCCAGGCCATGGACTAGGCAACATCTTCCTTTTTCTATTTTGATTCCTTATGAATTTTATCTATTATTCTTTACCAATATTAATTGTAATTGATACATGTCAACATATAATGCATTTTAAGAAATAGAAAATATAAGTATGTACCTATAATATAATTAATATAACTATGTAAGTCCCTAATAAAGGATTGTTCCTTACTACCTTCTTTTTTCCTTGTTTTAAAAAAGACTTATTTATTTATGCATGCAAGCTGGGGTGTAGGCTAGAGGTGTGGGGGTGGTGAGAGGGTTCACCAGAAACAGAGTGGGAAGCAGAACAGGAAGAACGACTGAAATACACTGCTGAGGGGAGCAGCAGGCGAGACCGGAGAGGTCTGCCGCGCTATGTGGGAATCTCCCCGGCTGGGTGTCGAACTCACATCGCTGCTGCCAATAGCTCCACAGCGCAGCACTTAACCGCTGCGCCACCAGGGAAGCCCTACAGTGAAGTTTTTGAAATCTACCTCTCCAGAAACTTTCTCTCTGTTTATTGTTCAAAAATGGTGTATTTTCCATATTTTTGTCGTGGCTTTCTTTTCTCCCTCAGCAATATATTGCATTCTCATGACAATAGACATTATTTCACAGCACAATTATAATGGTTGCATAATATTCTATTTTATGAATGTACCATAATTCACCCAACCAACCCTCTACTGGTGCTGGTTTATAAGTGAGTAAGTTGTACAAAAACAAAATAAAGAATCCAGGCAAAAAATGGGCAAAAGAGCTAAAAACACCACTACTCCAAAGAGGAAATGCAGATGGCCAACAGGCACATGAAAAAATGCTCAGCATTGCTTATAATCAGGGAAATGTAACTCCAAACCACATGAGATATCACCTCATACCAGTAAGAATGGCCTACATTAAAACAATTAACAACAACAAATGTTGGCGAGGAAATGGAGAGAAAGGAACACTCTACATTGCTGGTGGGAATGAAAACTGGTCCAACCACTATGGAAAGCTGTGTAGAGGACCCCCAAATTGTTGAAAATGAATCTACCATATAGCCCAGCAATTCCACCCCTAGGAATCCACCCAAAAGACACAAAAAAATACTTAGACTCCTATGTTTGTTGCAGCACTATTTATAATAGCTAAAATATGGAAACAACCTAAATGCCCCCAAACAGATGACTGGACCAAGAAGATGTGAGATATATATATATATACACAATGGAACACTACTCAGCAATCAAAAAAGATAAAATTATGCCATTTGCAGCAACATGCATGGAGCTGGGAGGGATTATGCTCAGTGAAATAAATCAGAAGAAAAGAGAAAATTTTCAGATGGTTTCACTTATAGGAGGAATATAGGAAAACCATACAAGGGATCAGAAGGGAAAAAAAAGACAAACCTACCAGTCAAACTATAAATTGGAGACATTCATCAGGGGAGGGGGAGGGAAGAACACAAGAGTCTAAGAGTCTTTGGTGATGGTTCACAGGTGTCTTGGTGGTGGTAATTTTATGGGGACAACATCTGAGAAATCAAACATTGTACAAAAATGAACAACTATGCAAAAATAAACAAATAAATAAACAGGCAATAAAAAAAGTGAGTTGTAGAAGAGCCAAGTTACCAACCAAGAAGTATTGCCTGTTCCCTTCCTCTGTGTCCAGTACACATAGCCAGGGCAGAAGTGGGGGTTACGCTCCGTGTCCCCAGGAAGCCAACCATCTGCGAACAGAGACTAAGAATGACAGGGAAAGTTAAAAATATTGGAAAGTTAAAAATATTCTGGGGATTGGGCCTCCCCCGTGGCGCAGCGGTTAAGCGCTGCGCTGTGGAGCTGTCGGCAGCGGTGACGCCAGTTCGACGCCCAGCCGGGGAGAATCCCACATGGCGCGGCAGACCTCTCCTGCCTCGCCCGCTGCTCCCCTCAGCAGTGTAGTTCTGATCTGCCTGTTCTGCTACCCGTTCTGTCTCTGGTGAACCCTCTCGCCGCCCCACACCTCTGGCCTGTACCCCAGCTTGTATGTATAAATAAAATAAATCTTTAAAAAAAAAA